>JBBPNY010000597.1:0-14685 GCA_038091165.1 Rubroboletus pulcherrimus
TCGACGATCTTCACACTTCCACCACTGAGCGGTGTGGCTGGCACTTGCGACAGCGCGTATGTAAATGGATTAGGTATCGTGCCCTGAGAATCTGAAGGTGCTTGCGAAGTGGCAGGAGGATCTGGATATAGAAAGACGACGTGAGTGGGTTTTCTTGGCACAAAAGTACAAAGAGGACATGCCGGAAGGAAACATGTAGAGCTCGCGCGACGGTATGTCGTCAAACGCAGAAATGCTCGTTTGGAAATTTCTGGCGATCACCTCCTTTGGTACATGAGCCAACCAATCTGGCCGCGTAGAAATTCAGTCTAGCAGAACAATTGGGGTGGACAACGGACTTGCCGGTAAGCTGTATAGTCACATCAGCACGGTAGTAGCATTTCGATGAGATTAGAACCCACAGAAAACGTCGCAGAATCACTAAAGCCGCCGTCATCGAAGACCTTGGGATGAAGGTCAGCTCATGCTCGGTTCTCCACCAATTCCAAACGAACCAGTAAAAATTCTGCTCCGTCGGCGGTGTCGTTTGTTGCTTGCAAACTATGGGGGATCCCAGGGGGGAAATACCATAAGTCACCAGGTCCCTACGATGTGAACGTGAACGAGGAGACGCCCCGGATATACAAATACGGACCACGTTCCCGACGATATTCTTCCCATTCTGGTCCACGGATGAGATTTGGACGTGTCCGTTCATTATATACGCCCACTATGAGTCACTCGGTTGGTATCATGAGAATATGTGTGTGACAACGGGGTTTACTACCTCTGCAGTCTTGTGCCAATGGAGTTCACTGTCAGTGGATCTCTTGAGCATCGAGCACGATATGAAAACAATCCAACCTACCGTATGGCTCCCACCTCGAGCCGCATGTTGGCACCCGCCATTGCTACCAAACAAGGTTGACATGGACCTCAAAGTTCATCTCAAGGCGCGCCGGACTCACCCGCCGCAATGGGCATCACCTCATCTGCACGCACATGATGTCAACATTCAAATGATCGTCATCGAGAGGAGATGGACGCACTATTCTGTACTCTAACCCAACCACCCGTCTGCAGACGTTCGTGGCTGAGTGCCATCGGCCACTTGGCGTTCGGGCTAGCATGATGTCAGCATTCAGCCTCCTCACAGCGACAAATGACGACTGTCTTACACACTGCCATGGTCCGTCGTCGGGGGTGCCAGCAGGTCCGCATTCTGCAATTCTATAGGGACGTTATGAGGGCCAAGCATAGGAGCACCAAGGTTTCCTCGCTGAGGCTCCGGTACAATATTGCTGTCCGGGAGCCAGAGGATGCCGTTTGGATCGTCGCTGGCATAGGGTACCGTCGGGCTCGCGGACACAGCAGTCGAGGTGGAACTCGCCGTAGAACTTGACGAGGAACTAGCCGTCGTATCAGTAGCAACTGTGGTGCTGTTGCTGTTACCACTGTCCCGGCCTGATAAGACAGGAAAACAACTTGCGATGGCAGCGAATGAGAGCGTGACAAGAGCGGGCGAGAATCCCTCAGTGATCATTGAAGAACTAATAGATCGCGTGTTCGAATTCGTTGAGGTTTGAGAGGGGCATCGATGGCACCTTTTACATCCCGGACCCACAGTTATCCCTGGCTGGATAGGGCAGCATGACGGAAACCCTCGGCGTCCTAGTCTCCGTGCCACGACGCGACCGTCACTTCTTCCGTGGGCATCCGAAAGATCTTTCCTGAATTCGAAGGAGAGCGACGGTGACTCACATTTACTTGAAGCTTGACAGGGGGGTGCACCAGAACTGCTTGTATGTACAAAATATCTTACCTGTTCTCCAGACTCCCGAGTCGGTTACAGTACAATGTGCAAGCTTTCCGATAGAACGCCGTTGTCCGGCGACCCTCGGTTACTTGTTCGGAACCAAAAGAGGGCGATTTCGGTTAGCCGCTCAGCAACTTTCTCCCTCGTTTCCATTGAACCACATCCATAGAGCATGTCAATTTCCAGCCTTGCTTTTCGCCTCTCTCGGGGTGTGCTCACTGCCATCCCGCCTCCGTGCGTGTCTGTTCCTTCTGCCAGTCTGCCCTGATTTTGAGTGCTACCGTTCGGCGTTTTAGCATACCCCGCGCCAAGGCATGGGGTTTGGCATACCCGTCCACACCTGCTCGCCCCCTACTTGATATGTCACAGGGTGCTCCAGGAACTCCTCCGGCGGATGTATTACTGAATGCGCTAGCGAAGATGTCCTCGTCTCTTCAAAGTTCAGGCTATGGCCATGCGCTCGGAGAACCAAAGTTACGCGCTGCCGTTGCTCAGGAAATGAAATCGATCTACGGGACAAGCGCAGACATTACAGCCGAAGACGTCGCTATCACAGCTGGATGCAACTTGGCATTCATCGCAACCTTGATGTGCCTAGCAGACGCTGGGGACGAAGTGATCATTCCTGTACCATGGTAATTCTAGTCACTTCTAGTACGCTCGTCCTTCTTATGCGTGATCTCCAGGTATTTCAATCAATCGTACGGCACCTTTCGTCTTCTCTTCATACGTCGACTTGACTTGCGCGTGGTAGTATGAGCCTCGACTTGCTCGGCGTCAAGCCTGTTTCACTGTATACTCGATCCGATCAAGACTTTTTGCCTTCGATTGAGGAATGCAAGAAGCTGATCACCCCCAGGACAAAGGCAATCTCGCTAGTCACACCAAATAATCCCGTCAGTCTTTTGCCCGCTTTTGCCCGCTCCTAGGCTCATTCTGTCGAACCAGACCGGTGCGATCTACTCACCCACGCTCATAGCGCAATTCGCAGAGCTAGCGCAAGAGAACAACATCGCACTCGTGGTCGACGAGACATATCGCGACTTTGTGGAGCACTCTCCTCCACACAACTTGTTCTCCCCTACGCAAACCGAGATATCACACCCACGCTGGTCTTGGAGATCGAACTTTATTCACCTCTACTCGTTCTCCAAATCGTATGGCATTCCTGGGCACCGTCTCGGCGCAGTCGTCGCCTCGCCCGAGCTTCTAAACTCCATCATAACAACGCTCGACTGCATCCAGGTTTGCGCTCCTCGGGCCCCGCAACTGGCTTTCGCGGATGGACCACTCCTCTCAGAGCTTCGGTCTTCCATCCACTCGAATGCCAAGGCACTCAAGGCGCGCCATGAGCTCTTTCGCAGGTCGCTTCCGTCGGAATGGACGATTGGCTCCCAGGGAGGTTATTATGCATACGTAAAGCACCCTTTCCAGAACGTGTCATCGATCGCGTTTTGTCAGCGCTTGGCAAAGGAGCTGGGCGTTCTCGTTCTTCCTGCTCAATTTTTCTACAGTGAGGCGGACGAAACGGAGAGGCAGGCGTTGGGTCTGTCTGAAGAGGATTGGGATAGATGGCTTCGTTTTTCGGTTGCAAACGTTGGCGACGAGCAGATTGTCAAAGCTTGCGAGCGTCTGAGGGAATGTGCTTCACATTTTGAGTAGAATAGACGATGTCAACGAACAGACGATCTCAGTCGATTTAAAGCATGTTATTGTGGCTGTGCACTTTTTTCGAGATTCGAGTCTTGCACTTGCGTATTCTTGAACAAGTCCACAGACAAGGCCAACATGGATGTACGTGTCATTTCGTCTTGCACGCACAAACGAAGTCCATTCATGGCTACAAAATGCTCAGACAGGGCTCCAACGCACTCAACCGATCTATGCAGGGTCTCTGGTCAGCCCATCGCAAAGCCAAACTGAACCTCAACGCTGCCGTCGCACCGCAACCAACGCCGACGACGACAGACGCGACGGTATCATCTCCACCAGATCCCGCTCAATCGAACGAACCTGCCAAAGCAGCGCCCGCTGAGGAGCTCGAGCTCGCAGAAGCTGGGCCATCGACGGGCACGCAGGCTGACTCCCAATCCGCACCTACGCCTACGGACGGCCGCCCTCCGTCTTCGAAACGCAAGCTACGTCGTAGTGCGGGGGATAACGACGGGACGAAGCGACTTCGCACGACCGCTACCGGCGGGGGCAGTACATCCAAGACATACACATCGCCCCCGACACGCTTGTCCGATCTCGGCGGCGTCGAGCCCTGCATTGAAAAGATGCTCGAGCTCGTCGCCATGCCGCTGTGTCATCCCGAGATTTACTTGCATACGGGTGTCCAGCCTCCACGTGGGGTGTTGTTGCATGGTCCGCCTGGGTGTGGCAAGACACTGCTGGCGAACGCGATCGCTGGGGTGAGTCCAAATTAATTGTTTGATCGTGTTGGAAAGACGCATGTGTGCTGACGTGTTTCTTTCTTTTTTGTATGTGTCGTGATGTAGGAGCTTGGCGTGCCTTTCATTAGTATATCGGCGCCGTCGATCGTGTCGGGGATGTCGGGCGAGTCGGAAAAGACGCTGAGAGACACTTTTGAGGAGGCAAAGGTAGGCTGTGGCAGTATCGTTGGTCAATGCCTGTTGACGCTGGACTGCTGCAGCGTGTCGCACCATGCCTCCTCTTCATCGACGAAATCGACGCCATCACCCCAAAACGGGAGAGTGCACAGAGAGAGATGGAGCGACGGATTGTGGCTCAGTTCTTGACATGCATGGACGGTCGGTGTCCCTCCGCTCCAACGTTCTCAGAAAATGTATAGCTAAATGTGTTATAGACATGTCTTGGGAAAAGACGGAAAATAAGCCCGTCATCGTCATTGGCGCTACGAATCGACCCGACTCTCTGGATGCTGCGCTGCGTCGTGCTGGTCGATTCGATCACGAAATAAGCATGGGCGTACCCGACGAGGACGCCAGGAATAAGTCCGTTTTTCCCGTTACTCGCTCCCTCCAGCTTCATTTTCTTACATGTGTAAACACAGAATACTTCGCGTACTATGCGCCAAACTTCGACTCGAGGGTGATTTTGATTATGGATCCCTCGCAAAAGCAACGCCAGGATATGTCGGTGCGGATCTGTCGGCATTGACGGGGGCAGCCGGCGTTATCGCCGTAAAACGAATATTTAAGGAATTCTCTGAAGGGACTCTCGTTCTACCGGACGCGCCGGAAGTGACCACCGGCGACAGCGATACCCTAATGGTCATTGATTCAATCCCTCACACGCCAACGACAGAAGCACCACCACCTTCATACCCTACTCGACCATTCGCATCGCTCGCCAGCCAGCTCTCCTCGAGCTCCATCGCACATTTCCTGAACGCACATCCGTCCGCATTGACAGAATCCCAACTCGCACCGCTGTGCATCACCTCCTCCGATTTCCGCGCCGCACTTGCCCAAGTCCAGCCCTCGTCGAAACGGGAAGGGTTCGCGACGGTCCCAGACGTCACGTGGTCTGACATTGGTGCGCTGCATGGTACGCGGGAAGAACTCCAGATGGCGATCGTCCAGCCGATCCGGCGACCCGAGCTGTTTAGCGCAGTGGGGATCGAGGCTGCGTGTGGTGTCTTACTCTGGGGTCCCCCTGGGTGTGGTAAGACGTTGCTTGCGAAAGCGGTGGCCAATGAGTCGAGAGCAAATTTCATCAGCGTAAAGGGACCGGAGTTGCTGAACAAGGTGGGTTTCGTTTGTTGCCGTGGGGGAGGTTTCTTGACTGATGTTGTGATTTGTTGGGCGTTGGGGTAGTACGTGGGCGAGAGCGAGAGAGCGGTCAGACAGGTGTTTTCGCGGGCACGTGCGTCGTCGCCCTGTGTCGTCTTTTTCGATGAGCTCGACGCCTTGGTACCGAGACGGGACGACGGTCTGGTACGTCTCCTTTCTTCTTCCGTTGACGCCATTCCATGCCCTTCCTTACCACATCCTTGTCCGCAAAACGCCACACATATGACACTGAAAACGATAGTCCGATTCGTCCGCGCGCGTCGTCAACACCCTCCTCACCGAACTCGACGGCCTCGACGCACGTAAATCGGTCTACGTCATCGGGGCGACGAACCGACCGGACATGATCGATCCTGCGATGGTCCGACCTGGGCGCCTGGACAAGCTCTTGTATGTCGATCTTCCGAGTTCTTCTGAACGCGTTGAGATTTTGAGGACGTTGATGAAGAGGGTACCGGTGGCAGATGGGGGTAGTGGGGGTGGGCAGGATGTGAGAGAGGGTGCGGAGAAGTTGGTGAGGGAGGGGTGTGAGGGGTATAGTGGGGCGGATTTGGCGGCTGTGGTGAGGGAAGCGGGGGTGGTTGCGTTGAGGCGTGTGTTGGGGTCGCTTGAGGAGCTGGAGGGAGGAGAGGGAGAGGGAGAGGGACGTGGACACGGGGAAGCGGGTCTGGGGGTGATAGTCACGGCGGCGGATTTCGTGCGCGCGGTGGACAAGGTTGGGCCGAGTGTGTCAGCAGCGCAGAGGAGAAAGTATGAGGCGCTCCGGACAAAGTTTGCGGGGCTGCCGGTGAGGATGAAGGGCGAGGATGGTGGTAGTGGGGGTCGGATCGAGGAGGTTGTGTAATTCGGCATGAGCATTTATCAGACATGTAGCCTTTTTTTCTTTCTTCCTGGTTCGTTGGCTTGGGCTAGCAACCACGAAAGTGGGGGTAAGGACCCCAAAAAATGATCAAAAATACGAATATATATCTCTACAAGATCGTACCGTCCAACACATCCCACCCTAGCCTTAAAATCCAGGAACCTTGGCGCGTTTGGTCCGTCGCGTCCTACCTACGTCGCCAGCCCTGGCAGCAACCCCACCTCGCGCGACCCTCCTCACCCCACCTACCTCCGCCTCTGTATCGTCCCCACCCAACATCCTCAACAACCGTCGTTTCTCCTCTGCCTGTCCTGGATCTTCGTACGTCACCCTCATACTCTCCTCCGTGGATCGCAGCCCACCCATTCCCAACCCGTCGAACAAGCTCATGTCGAAGTCCGGTGGTGGTGGTGGTGGTGGTGGTGGTGGCGGTGGGAGGACTGGCGGACGAACGACGGGACGATGGGGCGAGTGGACGTTGATGTTCTCGCGAGACGCGTCCCGAGATCCCAACTATTTCGAAAACACCAACACCGGGGTGCCAACGGTACAACCAAAAAAAAAAACGAAACACGCAAAAAAAGAGACACGATGAACATATGAACATGAGCATACCAGCATGCCAAAAAAAAACGAGGGACACGACGTACGTTGGATGGCCCACCAGGCCGCACCCGCTTCCCCTTCTTCGCACCGCCCACACCGCCGGGACCGGCCATCTCTCTCATCATCGCCTCGTCTTCCTCCGCGATGGGCCGTTTCCCGAGGAGCGACGTCAGGCTCTCGTGTAGCGCTTTCGTGATGGCGTCCGTGTCCGGGAGACGCATAGGCGAGGAAGACGCGACGAACGCGTCGGGAAGTGAACTCGATGGGGGCAGCTTCATCGGCGAGGGTGATGTCGAGGATGGAATCCGGGCTTGGGCTCGAGCGTCGGCATCAGCGGGTTGGCGCGCGGGGGTGACGTGTAAAGGTACCAGGGATCCAACTGTGGGAGGGGTGGGTTCGGGAAGAGGCGGTTCAGCTTCGACGAGGGGTGGAGAGCTGCTTTGTGGAGGCGGGACGGCAGGAGAGGACGTCGTGGGGAGGTTTTCCTGGGCTATGGCTTCCTCTGGGGGATCCGAGTCGTGCGTTAGAAATCTCGGTTTGCCAAACAGTCCGTCGCGTGCGGGAGACGTTGGTTCCACCGTCTCGTCAGCGTGTTGTCGAGGGCCCGGTTCCCGGTTCCGTGGGCCGGCGTCGTGGAGGAGAGCTGCGTTTTTGACGAACATGGGCTGGTTGGTCAAACCATCTGGGGGAGGGGGGGATAAGTCACGGTGCGCTGCGAGAAAGAGGACCATGGACAGCGTTACCGTTTGTGATATCCACCATTTGGTATCCCACTTCCGTCTCCTTCTCCTTGCCCTTGTCTCTCCTGACCTCGGGAATCGGATTTAAATGCGGAACGGGCCCGAAACCATCCTCTCCATAGACAAATGCTCCGACATCAGATCCACCAACGAGATATTCGTCTACGCGTGGAATAGTTCCCGTCTTGGCGGTGTCTTCCAGCCAAGCCAAAGAAACGACCGGAATCCGCCACTCCAACGCCTTGTCAAACTTGGCTCCCGTTCCATTGGGGCAGAGAAGATGCGTCGACCGGCGAGAGAATGTCGGCTCAAGGATTATCCCTACACAAGTGTGGTGGTGACTAACTCGACAGATGAAAGAACGAATGGAAGACGAACCGACCGCCCTCACGAGACGTCGAATCCAACACAGTTCGGACTGATCTAGACCAGACAAGCTCAGATTGATCTTCTCCGCGCCTATGCCCGTGTGCAACGTCTATGAGTAGTTGGAGAACACAGTCAACGTGGACGTACCAGGTACCGGCGTCGTGATCTTGAGTGGTGTGAAGGATACGTTTTCGCCCGGTTCACATATTCGCTCGTGGAATACGGAATGTTCGAGCCAGCATTCTGTCCTGTACTTGGTTCGTGCGTAGTCGTCAAATTCGTCATGATAGAGCTTACTTCCACTACCACGACGCACCACCAACGTCATCAACGTCGATGTTTTAATCAAGAGGGCGACAGCCGGATGCCAGGAACGTACCTTATCAACCTCACGACAATGAAACTTGGTTCTTCTGCATCGTCGTCCGTTACAACACCGCCACCAGTCTCAATCGCAAATCGAACGTTTGGACAACGTGCTTCACCAAGAAGACGAAAGGTGTATCCAGCGAAGAGGGTCGGCATGGCTGACCCTCCTGGCTGAATCGGGTCATGTAGACCGCTCCCTCCCGCCTCACCAGGGCAAAGCAAGGGACACGTTGTATTCCGTCGAAATGGCTGTCGAACGGCGGGTTCTTTCACAGGGACGGGAGCAAATGAGTTTACTCGTCTAAACGACGATATGACACTCTCTTTCTCCTTTTCTTTCCCATGTTCCACTGCGGCTCCATTACGATTCACCGCGTTCGGACGAGCATGTGACCGTGTTGGTGTCGAAGGGGGTGATCGCATGGCTTGCGACTTCGAAGGGCTGCGGACGAGTTTCCCAGCATCGAGTTCGAATCCGCGGGGTTTGAGGAGACTTTGCCAGAGTTGGAGGGTAACGGCGGGGACTGGCTTGTTGATGCTAGCTATTTCTTCCTCTTCACCGTCGATTGCAAGGTTGTTTATGACAGTGAAACTACCAGTAGGAACAACGGGCTTCGACCGCTTTGGCTCACTGACACCGTCGATGGGCATGGCAGAATCCGGGTGAGAGCCTGGGGCAGAGGATTGGACAGGAAGCGAAGCTATAGGGTCTTGATAACAACAAGAATTACGAGTAAGGACTGATAGGAGAACAAGTGCTTACTCTCGTGCAGAGATTTTCGCTCTGGTCTCGGTCGACTGACTTGATACTTTCTTTCATCGAACCTACCTTTTAAAAGCACATCAGCGGAGATCTCATAGCAGAAATCAAGATGACACCCACCACCAAACTCGAGACAGTCCCAGAACCACTCCTCCCAAACAATATGTATCTGTGCTTCTTTGCGCTTGTTGAACTTTTCTGCATACTTCATCTTGTCGGTTTCTGTGTCGCCCGAGCACAGAAGATGGGTGACTCTGACAGGGCGTTCAAGGTTTTTGAGGTAACTTCCTTGATGCGCTGTCACGAGACGGTTTATCTCGGTGCGTCGGTGGATGTCATCTATGCCTGAGAGGGATAGTACGACGCCAGAGAAGATGGGCAATCGGTACTTGACTATGCCCTGGGACAAACAGTGAGTTTGAGTCAAGCAACAGTAACGTTTCGCACTTGTTCCAAGTCGACGTCATCTCCACGTAACCATATGGCATGTGCCTCTGCAATCCAATCCGGAGTCATGATAGGTATCTTGCGCTCGAGGGCACACTGGACACGTGAGTGAGGACAAAGGGCGGTAGTTCAAAGGAACGTACCGAATACTTGGCCCCACCGTGCGAGCCAGCGATGAGATGAGTAACGCGGTCGGTAAAGTCACTCGTGGAGCTTGCACCGAGCTCGAATGCCATTTTGAACAAGGTAGGCTGAACGCATGTATGAGATTGGATATCAGAACTTGTTAGTGTGACGGACCTTGTCCATTGTTCCGGTGGCACATATGGTGAAACGTTTGAAAGGTCTCGGACAAAAATCTACCATGCTCGCATTTGGAGGCATCTCGGAGTCTGAGCTACGGTCGCACGGCGCGTCCGGGTCATGAACTCGGGCGGAGCGAGTAAGGAGCGGTGCGGGACGAAGTTTGACATTGGGTACCTGTGCAAACGTTGTGAGCTACGCTGCGGACGGTGCAGAAGATGGGACTGACCTTGTGTGATTTGTTACCGCGTCGCATCGAAGAAATAATTTATTAAATTTCGTGGAGTCGCGAAGTAATCCAAGGCGTGACTGTTGGTCACGTGAGACAGTTCAGGGCCGGTTGATACGCGATGTCATGAAATAGCCCCTTATCAAGTTAATATTTTGTTGTCAGACTCGCACTAGTACTGATATGTACGACCCTGAAGATGTGTGTAGTCTATCGAGGTCAATTTCAAGAGTCCATACCGTCAGCTTTTTATTGCGAACATCAGCCCTCCCGCTATGAACCCCTTCACAGACCAAGTCCCGACCAATCACTAGGTGTATCTGGATCCACTGAGCTTGAAGCACCAAGCGCTCACAGTGGTAGGCAGTGTTTAAATCAAGTGATGACTAGACACTTCAAGTTGTTTCTACCATTTTTTCAGTCACTGCCTTGCAAGAGAGCACGTTCCGGACGACCGCTCCCAAGCTGGGCAGATTTTGTCAGGGTGCACACCACGGTTTAGAGTCGTCTATTGTATCGTATCTCGGTCTTGTTCCACTCGGTGTACAATGACTGCCAGGCTCTTTGTGTGAGCTTGCTGATATGATGGTTTTCCCCGGTTTACTAACACGGACAAACAATCAGCTCACGAAATTTCGGCGCTGATCATTGCCCCTCCTCAACGTCTCCGTCAGCGACCACACCAAACTGCTCATAATGAGCACCGTCGTCTGACCAATGCATTCTCCATCTCGAGGTCTCCAATGGCGACTCCCGCGTGGACTTTCCAACTTGTCCTCCCCTACAGCAGTGCTGTCCTCTGGCGACATATATTCGTGACCACATAAATACCTTGAACAACTTCATCAAGATTTATCCATCTACTATTCTACTACCATGGCCTCTCAATCTCGCCCTGAGCCGATGAATGCGTCCCCGCACCATTCAAAGGTTAAAGTTACTCTCACTCTGTCCGATCCTGTATACGTTTCTGGCGGACACATCTCTGGAAAGATGCAAGTAGAGAGCCGTGCCGACCTCGACTCTTTACTCGGTATAGGCGTAATGATGGTCGAACTATACGCTATTCAAGGTAGACGACCATCTGTCCAACCACTTTCGTACCAAGATGCTGATCATCTTTCAAGAGCTCAACTCTGGAGAACGCTCCGCGACTTCTACCTTTATCCATTCCCGCAGAATCTTCCAAGGCCCAGGTCTTCCCCCTTCCAATGCTGTCTACTCCGATCATGTTCCCGGGGCCGGCGAGTTGCCTCTCCTGGCGCATCATTATGCAGCCCGACGCGGTCAGACAACGTTCTTTTTCCAGTTTCCAGTCCCTCCATCTTCTCCATCTTCGATTAACTTCGGTCCTGTCAGCATCAGGTACGAGATACAGGCAAGCGTGAGCGTGGCGTGGAGAGGAGACAAACGTCTCGTCACCGACAAGCGAGAAGTAAAAGTTGTCGAAAGTTGGGATCCAACCAATGAAGCGCCATCACCACAGGCCGTGGTGATTACGGAAGGTGGGAAGATTTGGGCCCAGGCGACCCTAACAAGTGGTGTGGTCGTGGGTGGAGAATCTGCATGCATAGATCTACAGTTAAAAAATCACACACAACGCTGGGTATGTTGTTTCTCTCTTGGTCATCTTGTTTTGTCTAAAATAGCTGCCCAGACATCCGGTGTCACAGTCACATTAACGCGAGAACTTCACCTCTCTCAGTCATTCTTGGCCGGGAATTCACCACCAAATATTTCGGATGTCGCTACACAAGTTGAATTCCGGGGACCGGAATATTCTGTTCCTCCCGGAATAGAGGGAATCGCCAGTCTTGTCATTGATATACCTCGTCATTCGCGTGGCGTTAAAGGAGGACTACGCATTGACGATAATGGAAAGACCACAGAGGGTCTCTTCGAGGTACGTTGCACCCTCACATTAAGAATTGATATGCTTCCCGAAAGGTGCGCTATCTACGACTTCTCCTTTACGTCTTACCAACCGTCACTAGTGAGGATGCCGTCATGATTTTGCCTCTAACAATTTATCATTCTCTTGCCGTCCCTGAAACTCCAGCCTCGCCGCCGCGTTTCACATCCTCCCCCTATCCACATGCAGTACCTGTCTCATCAGGATTGCTTTCGCCTCCTCCTGGAACCGAATTGATGCCCGTCTACACCGGAAATCAGATGCAACAATACGACCCTACGTGGACGCCCCCCTCTGTACGACCAGTCCCCAATTATTCACCAAACCAACACTTTGAGCAAGAGACCCATAACTGGCAAGATGTTTCCTACCCTTATACGTCACCAATGCAACGTTCCATTTCTGTGGGCCCTCCTTCACAGGCACCCTACTGTACGCCTGGATTGTCAAGTTCATATGCACCTTCACCAAGGCTCCTGCCACCACCGCCCACACACGTGTCTTACGCAAGCTACATTCATCCTGGCGCACCGATGGAAACAGTCGACGGTTACACAAATCCCGATCATTTCACAGGGGCTGTCTCTTCTCCAACTTCACAGAACATCCACTCGACTGCGCACTATCGCTCCGTTTCACCAAGTCCACAACGATATCCTTCTTCACAACCACATGCCCATGATCAACCGCCTACGCCGAGTCGCGCCCGCCCACCCCCAATTCAGATACCCTCGCTGCCAAATCCTCATGATTCGCAGGGTGTTGTGCACTCCCCACGCCCCGTGCCGTCGCCAAAGCATTCGTTACATGGGCCAGCCCCAAAGAGCGATAATGTCTCTGAACTTGAGCGCATGGCGGACGAAGCCGGGAAGCAGATTGGTAATCTAAGTTTAGATTTCCCTAAAGGCGATGCGGGCGTAGACGTTCAAGGACCCCAGAGTCCTAAGATCGATCGGCACCCTGATTTGAGCACGGACAAGACCCTCCCTGCCCCTCCTGTCCCTTCCAGTAAAGATAGGCATCTTTTCGCGCAACGTTCGCGTGTCGACACACTCTTTACGACCGAGGGAACAATAGCTGACCATTCCGATTTCCCATCCTCGACAGACTTGCCTCGCGCACCTCCCACGCCACCCATGACGGCCATCACGCCCATCAAGTTCCCAAAGGCGCCGACCGAACTGTCGGGTTTGGGAGCGAACTTGGGACAGGACGTACCGCAGGAGAGCGGGTTAGATGCATTGGAGCGACGACTGTTAGCGGAAGTCGGCACGCGCAAGTTCGACGCGGAACAACGACCACATGTCCGTAGCGTCGTGCAGCCGATTACCATCCCACCCAGTGGACCTCCGCTCGACACTGCCAATGACAGTGCCATCTCTAGTCTGACCCTTGCCGATCGCGAGGGCATTTTGAAGGCAAACCCAGAGCGGGAGCAGGAGCAAGACCGGGATTCAGACGAACGTACGCAGCACATGGGAGGAGGTGGACACAGTCCAAGCGAAGATGACAGGGATGCACGTACACAGAAAGGCAAGAGTTCGCGGAAACTCGGCAAGAGCAAGCATAGCGAAGAAGACCTTGAAAGGGCAGGTCGTCGACGAGAGCGTACAAAGGTGAAGAACAAGGAAGGGCGTAAACTGCGGCAAGAGGCCAAGGGGCGCGTCGCGGCTTGGTTAGGAGAGATTGACATTTCCGCTCCGCCTGTTATGGACGAACCAGGGTCTTTTATATCGCCCGCTGCGTCGCACTTCGTGCCCATTACAGAGAGTGCGTCGTTTGGCCCTGCACCAGCGGAGATGACAGACAACAAGCCTGAAGAGCACCGTCGTGGAGGTGATATCTCGACAGACAAGGACGTGTCGGCGTCGCCGAATCCGCGTTCGTCTGGGTTCGTCACTATCTCTTCATTGAACGCGGCTACGAACAGCTCTGGTGGCGAAGCGTCGCCGTTTAAGCCCTCTCCACGTCGATCCTCTCTCAACGATTTCCGTCAGACACCCTCATCCTCACCCGACCGACCGGCGATGACGACGCACCGACCGCCCGTGTCTCGGTCACCGAGCGCAGAGGTGAAGCGGTCACAGCCGTCGGACGCGCCACTGCGAACCCGACCCTCACCACCACAACCGCCGCCACCCACCCAACCGGCCCGTCTCTTTCCAGGGCGTTTACCGCGGTTCCCATCCAAGCCTGCGGATCCCGAGGTAAAATACGACGTACGCTCTGCGCGGGGGGGTAGGGGTGGCAAGGTGACCCAGGTCGCGTCTCTCTGGGCCGCCAAGGTCAATGCCAGCGCCAACACTCCCGCCAAGGTGGCAGACACGATGCCCGTGCCTGCGTCTGCGCTGAAGAAATCCAAGGTGCCAGCGTCGCCGCCGGCAGTGCGGAAACCCGTACTGAACGTGCTCAAGCGCAGCCCGATATCGACGCGCCCCCCACCCACTGGTCTCGGTAGTGCTGACGCTGGTGGTGCGGGTGGTGCCTCTGTCGGTCTGAACCGCGTCGGGG
>JBBPNY010000598.1:0-14673 GCA_038091165.1 Rubroboletus pulcherrimus
TGATTGATTTTATTATAATTTGTACAGACTGAACGCGAGAAAGTTGGATCACGGAGAGGCGTACGTGCGTACTGATCAGCTTCCAACGCTCCCGACGATTGGTATGTCGGATGGGATAGCCATGACCTCTGTTACTAGCAGCGTAGTTCCTCCTTAGCGATGGCTGTGCTTACATACTGGTGTCGACTGATTTTTTGGAGCCAATCAGCGCGTGAGGGGGGATAAATAAGTTTCGGTTGTTCTGGTCTGTCTCTTTGTATTGAGCAACTTTCATCATGGCGTCCTTCCTCCGCCATTATTCCTCCTCCGTGCCCAGCCCATCATATTCCTCCTCCCCGCTCGTTCACATCCCCGTCCCCTCTTTCTTCGCCCCTACCCCCAAGGCTACTTGGCTCTACACCACCCTCGCCATCGTCGCCGCCCTTCTTGTTCTCGAGCAGTCCGTGTACAGGTACAAGAAAAAGCATCTCCCCGGCGCGACATGGACCATTCCACTCATCGGAAAATTCGCTGATTCCATGAAGCCCACTATGGAGGGCTACATCACTCAGTGGAATTCTGGTGCTCTTAGTGCCGTTAGTGTCTTCAACATGCGAGTCACGTCCTTGTATTCGCGTCGAATGGTTGTTGACGTTGACGCGATCTGCACCTAGTTTTATCGTCATGGCCTCGTCGAACGAGTACTCGCGTAAGATTTTGAACTCCCCGGGTCATGCCGAGCCCTGTCTTGTCCACTCCGCAAAGTCCATCCTCATGCCCGACAACTGGTTCGTACATGTCATTCACTTGCACGCGAACAGATGCTATAACATTAACATTCTTTCCCAGGGTCTTCCTCACTGGTAAAACCCACGTTGAGTACCGGAGGGTCTTGAACACGCTTTTTACCCGTAAGGCTCTTAGGTACGCGTCTCCCGGCCCGAGCTCTGGCATTCACTTTCTCATCGCCTCGGAGCATCTACATCTCCATCCAGGACGCAATTACCCGCAAGCATCTCAATCAATGGCTCGCAGACGCTGCCAAGGATCCCTCCCCCAAGTCGATCATGAAGACGGCACGTGCACTCAATATGCATACATCACTTCGTGTCTTCTGCGGTGACCATATTCCCGAGCATGGCGCTATTGAGATCAGTCAAAAGTACTGGGATATCACCCGTGCCCTCGAGCTTGTCAACTTCCCCCTTGCTGTCCCTGGAACTAAAGTCTACAAAGCCATTCAAGCTCGCAAAGCCGCGTTCAAATGGTTGGAGTTGGCTGCTGCAAAATCCAAGATCGCTGTTGCAGGGGGTGCCGAGCCAGAATGCATGCTTGAGCAGTGGGTCAAGGAAATGCAGGCCCCTGGTTATAAGGGTCGAAAAGATTTCAGTGACCGCGAGATGGCTATGGTCGTCTTCTCGTTCTTATTTGCCTCTCAAGATGCTATGAGCAGCGGCTTGATATACGGCTTCCAGCACCTTGCAGACCACCCCGAGATCCTGACCAAGCTTCGTGAGGAACAGTACCGTGCTCGGAGCAACGATGTCGACAAGCCTATAACCTTGGAAATGTTGGAGGAGATGCCCTACTTGAAGGCCTTTGTCAAAGAAAGCATGCGTGTCAAACCTCCTGTTACCATGGTATTCTCATTTACTATGTGTCCATGGGCATGCACCTGATGATTTTGTTGTAAGGTTCCTTACAAGACTACGAAGCCGTTCCCCATCACTTCTGATTACACGGTCCCTGCCAGCAGTATGGTGATCCCATCTTTCTACAACTCTCTGCATGACCCCGAAGTGTACCCCGACCATGACAGCTTGATCCCCGAACGGTGGCTCGATCCCAACAACTCTGCCAATACCAACCCTCAAAACTACCTCGTGTTTGGCAGTGGTCCTCACAGGTGTATCGGTATTGAGTACGCACAATTGAACATGGCACTCGTCCTTGCTACCGCCAGCGTGCTTACCAACTGGGAACATCATCTGACGCCCGAGAGCGATAAAGTCCAGTACGTCTTGTGTCCTGTGGGGTGACCTACGTGTGCTCATTGGACGTGTGTGAACAGGATCATTGCAACGCTCTTCCCCAAGGACGGATGTTTGCTCTCATTTACGCCCCGTCCAAAGCCTTGAGGCGTCGCACATCCCATAATGATGTTACTTCGACTCTCTCAAGTATATACCTTTAATTACACATCTCATTAATCTGCATGGAATTAAGAGGTAACGCTATGGAATGCTGTTCGGTCACGTTCGCAAGGTCGGGTGATGCCCCTACATACTGGGCACGCGTGTAGGATAACATTCGAACATGTCGGGGATAGAAGATGCTTCAAGGGTAAAGCATTGGTTTTTGAATCAAGATCACCTTGGATCTCGGACACCTTTCTCCGCGCTCAGTTTCCGCGATACGAGTGTTATCCGGTCGTGGTTTCGGTCAAAAGTACTTCGCGGTCTAGTGGTGCTCCACACCTGGGCTAGTCCTTGTCTAGGTCTACCCAGGCTGACCGATTATGCAGGAACTATTGCGCCTTTGGCCCTTGAAAGAGCCTCGTACCCAATGAGACAGACACGGTCACGAACTACCTACGTATCTACCTCGGCTTTGTTTCCGCAACGCTGGCATCGACGGATTCCGCTAGTATTGGTGAGCTTGGTGTGATATAATGGGGCAAAGAAAGAGGGGATGGGGATGTGAACAAGAGGGGGGCTGGCAGGTATGGGATAGGAGGAAGGACACAAAACAACCGAAACTGATCTATCCCCAATATATAAGCACAGCCATCGCTAAGGAGGAACTACTTCGCTAGTAACAGAGGTCATGGCTATCCCAGACTCCGACATACCAATCGTCGGGAGCGTTGGAAGCTGATCAGTACGCACGTACGCCTCTCCGTGATCCAACTTTCTCGCGTTCAGTCTGTACAAATTATAATCAAATCAATCAATGAATCGGTCGATCAATCAGGTGTGAAACAACCACACACACGGCAAACAGAGAGTTCACATAGGCTGTACGATCAACACGTCAGGGCACATCATCCATCTCCATCCAACAGATCCTTACACGGAGCAATGATCAATGTCGGGGTTATTATGGTTGATGGGCGCTTGTCGAAGGTCCACTGTCACGACCCTGAATTATAGTTCTGCTTGGAAGACAAAATAATAGCTTACTGTGATAGCGATGGCTAAAGCTACGGTACTGATGTAGACTTAGGGCGGTTCTCGAATAAGACAGGATCACACACCTTGTCAACGCACCCATCTGAATCGTCACTGCAACCAGTCGTTGGATCCCGCCCCCCGTCCTACAGGATGATTAGCTTATAATCATCAGGATTGCGACCCTCATCCAACCTTTTCACCCCTGAACGCCCGGGACGGAGATAGAAATACACTGACGCAGTAATCAGGGTGTCGCACACTAGTCCCAGAAAGGCATACAATCCGGAGAACTGGAGCAGGAAAGGCATCAGGACCACGAGGTTCCTAGACAATGAGAGCACAGACCCGTGATTTCATTGACACCGATTCAGGCGCTCTGTTTGGTTTAGATAACAACAGGACAGAGAACCAGACCGGGACATACGGCCAAAAGCTATAAACTATAATGCAGCACAGTCAGGAGACGAAGTGGAAAAAGCATTGGTCACCTACTCATCCCGAACACTATACCAAGGTAATCAATGATCAGACATAGTCAGACGAGGGATTTTACTCACAGAACTGCGACAAGCTTAATAGCCACTGAAAAAGAACAGTAAGTGAGGCGTATACCCTCAAAAACGGCATACAGACCACTAAACCCGTGATTATTCTGTTCCTCTGGCTGACTACAGTGAACGGCTCAGCAAGACGAACTGTCGATGGTAGTGACTACGAACTTATCCACAATCTTTTCCCGTAGAAACTAGTTCGTGTGAGTCAATGAACCTCACTCCCCAAAGTAGACCCACCTTTGGACAATGAATGGGATTGCCATCTGCACACGATTTACCAGTTATTAGAATACGTCGTAAATCATCACGGTCAGCATACCGCCGTTGCCTTGTTCGCCTGATGTTGCCTGGATGGTGTTCGTGGGAGACAACGACGAAGCTTTGAATGATGACTGACCAAGGAACCTGAGTCGAAGGCATTGAATCATGAGATGCAACGAGAGACAACCACCCCGTGCTAATCATCGAATATGCCTGGAACGAATTTAAGATGCTGTATGCAAGCTGAGTCATGAATGTGATCGACAGGGATGCTTCTTACAACACCGAGATCACCTGGACATCAATGTACGATGAGCCGGCTGCTGGATTCTTTGCAGAAAAGGCACGCACCAGGCACCTTAGCAGCAATATATCGTGCGGAAAGGAGCGAAAATAATTGCAGAATTGGCCGAGAGAGATTCCATACATACTGCTTCAACGGGTTAGCTACGGACTTTGGAAAACAAATGATCACAGACAATAATGCGATTGCCAGACCTTCTTAGGCCAACAGCCAGGAGGAGACAATCAGAAAAGCACGGATCAAACTCATAGCGGATCACTGCTGCTCACCGATGAAACTAGATATGTTTACCGTTTCGGGGTCAGATAGCCCCATATTCAAAGGAGTTGAGCTCGGCGCCTTGGAAGAGCGAAAAAAATAAAAACGAGGAAGCACGAGGCCGGAGTGTAACACATAAAGGAGGGATAGTATGCCTTTATAGTGCATTGAGGTATACCAACTTTGTAGGCACCGGATGTAAGGTTTTCGAGCGATAGATATATACTTTAATGGATGGTGTTTCAGAGTTGGAGGAACATCAGTTCTTCCAGCGCTTCGCTTATTGATTGGTAGCGGTTTGAATTGGCCGATGCTACCCAAGCATTCCCGAAAAGAAGTCCCAGCAGAATGCCTGGCTGGCGACGATTCATCTCGACGACACCGAGAAGATCATTGTTAGCTGGCAAGCCCACCAAGAGCATCAAGAAAAGCGTCAACGGCCAGACCGCGTAGCTTGACTGATCCGGAGAAAGGTGCGGCATTTCCAAATTAGATCGCAGTGAAGGAGCGCAACGCCCATTCGCTCCATGTTCGCGGAGTTTGGAAGCTTGGCTGAACTTTGCCCGGTGGGAGTCAAGTACATATCGTTGATATCAACACGCAAGGTTTAAATTTCTATGGAGATAGGGAGAACTTTGCAGCGTTGAATGTTTATGTTCTGGGACCTGTCTAGTAGATCCTTGCTCCGGCCGATCATGAATGGCGCCGTGTCCCCGAATGCAACGTCTCGGCATCTCGACTCGGACGTCCATCATCACAGAGGCCAAGACAGAGGCGGTCACACAGTTTCGTCTTACATATACCACGTTCCTCGTCCACAGGGGACAGGAAAGAGGCAACCGAAATGCAGCGTTCTGGTGTGCCCGTCATTGTAAACCATATCCTCATAAACACGACGACCAGAAAATATCTCCTTCGTCCACACGTCAATTCGAGACTTCGAACAGCTGACACCTGCTAAAGTGTGCTGAGACGGCCTGATCGATCTCGTGGTTGAGTGCGGATCGGACGATCATCCCACCGCAGACGTAGCAAAAGTGAGTGTTGCACCCGGGTGAGATACACTGCCAGAAACAAGAGAACATGGCATCAGTGTCGGATGGCGGACAAGAAGATGTAGACCGGAGAGAGAAGAAGGGCGAGCACACACCGTCATGTGATTACATCCAGTTTCCTTTTGAATCGGCGTCGTGCAATCTGTACGTTTGCTCGCGTGAGTCTCGCGGAGTTGCGACTACGCTCGGCAAAAATGAGGGAACATTCACGAACTCGGACAATGTTTCCACCCCTTTTCTTTCATCAAGCGGTCTAGCTCAGACGACCCATCGCACGAATGTTGCGGGCCGTCGACGACAATCGTCTGCTCACACTTTTTGCACCAAAAGTGATGACAGTCAGATTGAGGACACATGATATTGGTCGCCTCCGAGTAGTCTTCGCGATCCATAAAGGCAGATCGTTGGCACCTGTTGAAAGCGTGTCATTTCTTTCACATACATGGAAAGGGTACAGGGAGACAGATAGGCGGCATACCTGCGACAATGGATTTGGACGGTGAACTCAGCTAGTTCCATCTCGGTCAAAATCTGAGACTGCTCTTCGTTGATACCGAGTTGTTCGATCAGGAACCTCGAAATCACTGCAGAGGCAAAATCGTCCACGTCACCAACGAGGGAATAGTAAACGTGATGCGTACCACCAGGCTGAGCGTTGCGATCCTTGACGATAGTGCATACGGGACAGAATATCGGGTACCGATGTTCTTGGATCTTTGAAGAAACAAACTCCCTCAAACAGGACCTACACATCATGTGCACGCAGCCGTCTACTTCGGCAACGTCGTCTTCAGGCAGCTCGTCCATGCATATCCGGCACTGAAATGTGTCTTGCATGTACCGCGCGGCGAGCTCTGCCTGCTCTTGACGGAGCCGCCAATCTTCGCAATCAAATTCATTCTGGAGTTCGCGAGCCAAAAGTTCGGTCTGGATCCAGAGATCGTCTGAATCTGTCCTTGGCATAGTATCGAGGTCGAGGTCGTCGTAAGTAGGTGGCGCTTTGGAGGGTGCGTGGGGTGCGGGAGGTGGGCTGTTGGCGAAGATACTTTGCGCCCCAGCGATATTAGTGGCCGGGGATGGACGTGAAGGACCAAGACGTTTGGCAGGAGCTGCAGATGGGGTATCAGTACAGCAGTTCTACGTGCCAGATATACAGGAAGGACCAGCGAGAGCGCGGCTAATCAGACCAAAGGAGCGCCCTAGTACGCGATTTGCAAACGCTATCGAAGCAGAGGAAGCCACATGTTCCGTTTCCGTCTGTTCTTGCCGCATAGGTTATCATCCGACTCGAGCTGCTCGTCGTCAGAGCTAGTGAGCTCTGGGATCTGCGCCCAAAGGGTGGATATAGCTAAGCTGGACTGGACAACGGCTTCATCGTAATCCCCCCGCTGATGGGCCTTGGCGATGCCGAGCAATTCGCAAGGAGCTGTGCTTGCCACCGGAAAAAAGTAAAACAGCTGAACCTGTGACTTCCATGCTGTGTGAGAGCGGACAAGTCCAGTCTCGTGCGAAAACACGCGGTGGGGATCTTATAGGTAGACTCAGTATATTAGAATTACATTTTTGCGAGAAAACCTTGCAGTGGAATGGTTCTCACATACACCGCGTTTTCTCATTCACAGAGTGGCGTAGGGACGGAAGCGTTTTTCTAAATCATATCCTCGTCAACGTAATGACCACCCAACATCTCCCTCGTCCACGCATCAATCCGGGACTTCAAACAGCTGACAGCTGCGAAAGTGTACCGAGACGGCCTGACTGATCTCGTGGTTGAGTGCAGATCGGACGATCATCCCACCGCAGACGTAGCAAAAGTGGGTGTTGCACCCGGGTGAGATGCACTGCCAGAAACAGAGAGAGCAATAGCATCAATGTCGTATGACGGACAAGGCAGAGCAGGGGCGAGCACACACCATCATGTGATTGCATCCAGTTTCCTTCTGAATCGGCGTTTTGCAATCTGTACGTTTGCTTGCGTGAGTCCTCGCGGGGCTGCGTCTACGTTTGGAAAAATGGAGGAACATTCACGCACTCGGACAATGTTTCCACCCTTTTTCTTTCATCAAATGGTCGAGCTCAGACGATCCGTCGCACGAATGTTTTGGGCCATCGATGACGATCGTCTGCTCGCACTTTTTGCACCATACGTGTTGACAGTCACATTGAGGACACACGATATTGATCGCCTCCGAGTAGTCTTCGCGATCCACAAAAGCTGGGCGTCGGCACCTGTTGAAAACGTGTCATTTCTCCACACAAATGGAAAGGGGCACAGTGAAGCGGATAGGCAGCATACTTGCGACAATGGATTTGGACGGTGAATTCAGCCAGCTCCATCTCGGTCAAGATCTGAGACTGCTCTTCGCTGATACCGAGTTGTTCGATCAGGTACCTCGAAATCACTATAAAGCCAAAAGAAAATTGATGTCGCAAACAAGGGAATAATAAACGTGATGCGTACCACCAGGTTGAGCGTTGCGATTCGTGACGATGGTGCACATGGGACAGAATATTGGGTACCGATGTTCTTGGATCTTCGAGGAAACAAATTCCCTCAAACAGGACCTACACATCATGTGCACGCAGCCGTCTACTTTGGCGACGTCATCTTCAGGCAGATCGTCCATACATATCCTGCAATGAAACGTGGCTTGCATGTACCGGGCGAGTTCTGCGTGCTCTTGACGGAGCCGTCGATCTTCAGAATCAAATTTATTCTGGAGTTCGCGAGCGACAAGAGTGGTCTGCATCCAGAGATCGTCTGAATCTGTGGTTGACATATCATCAGAGTCAAGGTCGTCGTAAGTAGGTGGCGCTTTGGAAGGAACGGGAGGTGGGTTGTTGGCGAAGATACTTTGTGCCCCAGCAATATCAGAGGCCGGGGACGGACGCGAAGGGCCAATACGCTTGGCAGGAGCCGTAGATGGGGTATCAGTGAAGCGATTGTACGCGCCAGACACCCGAGACGAACCAGCGGCAGCGTGGCTAATCAGGCCAAAGGAGCGCACTGGCGCTCGATTTACAAACGCTGTCGGAGAAGAGGAAGCCTCTTGTTTCGCTTTCGTCTGTTCTTGTCGCATAGAAATCCGGAGGCGATCAACCTCCGACTCAAGCTGCTTGTTGTCAGAACTAAGCTCCCTGTTTGCGCTTCTGAGCTTTGAGATCTGCGCGCGAAGGTTGAGTATAGATAAGCTGGACTGGACGACGGGTTCCTCGTAATCCTTGGGCTGATGCTTGGCGACGTATACGTGTGCAGAGAAATTCGCGAGGAGCTGTGCTTGCCACTGAAAATCGGACGAGCCGAAGATGCTCTCGTCCACTGTAGGCAAGATGTCACTCAGAGTGTGAGCCGTGTTTTCTATCGAAGTGCTAAATGATAGGCCAGCTCCGTGAGGATGCGAGGGTCGAGGGTGCGAGTCGAAGACGACAAAAAGCGGGTTGTCAGATCTGCTTGAATGTGGACCGGCGTTCGAGTTGACAAACTTGAAACAAGCGATGATTTCAGGTGGACGCGTGATGATCATCACAGCCGATTTCTCAATCCTAGTCATGGATCTGGGAGGAAGTAACACACGATGATTTACTTCCAACAGAGATATACAGACGATGCACGCACCCAAGGAGGTTCTGAAAGTGTTTCGGGCGCGGGCGACCATACTTGGTAGACGTGAGTGTGAGAGATCCGCTAAAGATTGGGAGTTTGTGGATCTCATCGACCTCTAGATGCAGATCACTAGACCATCCTGCACAAATGGCTACGATTTCCTGGGGATCGAGTCCGTCATTGATGGAACGAGGTGACTATGCGACAGCCAGGCGGCACAGGAACCAGCTACTCACTTCGATGACTTCCCTCGTGCTCAGTTCGTTCAAGACATCCGTGAGGTTCCTCTTGCTTTGCTCGATTCGAAACCCGATCCTGGCAAAGTTGAGCGCAGCAAGGCCACACGCAGAGACACCTTGCGCCGTGAATTGACTGGTACCCGCAAAAGAGACGATATGATCCTTTCCCAGTGCCAAAACTTGTGTAGACAAGGGTAAATCAGCCTGGGCTTGACCGTTAGGCCTAAACCTTTTCGATGTCGGAAATTTGGACATAGTGTAAAACGGCTGGGTGGTAGAGTAACAAAAGTTGCTGAGCGCTTAAGAGATGATCGATGATGATCTTGAGTAATTTACGCTTCTGGATGATGGAGACACGCGGATGGTTCAAAAGGCGGCAATTACATGGTGGCGAGATGCTGTGACGAACTGTAGAAAACGAATGGGTGCAGCCCCTGTTGCTCCTTGCTGGGTTATGTCACTGGAAAACAATAGTAGTACTGCCAGGTAACTACAATTTATTATTTAAGTAATGTTGGCGTTCTAGGACAGCCGAGGCACGTGGCAGACCTAGAATTAAGTCCGTGCATTAGGAAGCGAAGTGGCACCTCTTTTCTTTTCCCCACTTCGCTTCCCAGCAGCGAAGCACATAGTCCTCGCTGCTCTCGATGCTGTCTCTCTTTTGCTTTTCTCTTCTGCCTCGTCATGGAAGAACAGAACCCCAACAACGAAGTCATGCCAGACTTCACAACCCTTCCTTTTGCAGAAGATAGGTTACCCTTCCTCAATGCAGGACTGTCTGAGAGACAAGCCGTTGAACTGCTCTCCCAACAGTGGATGCTAAGGAACAACAGGGACAAAGAAGTGTGGACCAGATGGAGAGAGAAAGCTGCCTTAGCATGCGCTGAAGAAGATGAGCGTGCTGCTCAAGAAGCACAACGGAACGAGGAGGAAAATGTGCAGATCCTCAAGGAGGAGCACAAGAAGAACAAGGCCAAATTTGCCCCTATCCCCGCTGTTCCGGTCTCATCTGAACCTATCGTCCTCCCTTCCCAAGTCGCGATTAGGAAGATTCAGCAACACAAATTTTGCGAACTTTGGTATTTCTCCAACGAGGGCCTGGACGCAGCCGACACAACCCTCGCCTACGCTTTAGACGACGACACCTTATCCTTCGTCCCTTCCACAGACGGGCTCCCAACACTCATCCCAGCCTCCTCTGCTCGCGACAAGTCTGAGGTCACCCAAGACGAGAATTTATCAATGGAGCAATTCGGGCAAGCGTCAGTCCGCATGATCCCTTTCATGCACGACCACGGATGGGACGAATCCCACACCCAAATGCACTGCCGGTTCTGGGCTGCCATCGAGAACCATAAGTGGAGGAACTCCAGAAACAAGAACCAACAGCGCGCCCTTCTTGTCTATCAAGGACAGCAGAGACGCCGCTGGCACAACTGCATTACTTCCCCGAGAGCATTTGATCTTTCCCTGATCAATGAAGATGTCCTCCGTGACACACTCGACTCGCTCCTCTTCCATTCCCGCTCCGACAATTCCGAGACCATCAGCTCGTAAGTTTTTTCTTTTCCGTCCTCATCACGGCCCGACACTAACAATTTCCCTTACTCCCCACGTTCCCCCTTCAATGTACGCCTACGTTCACAATCAATGCACCATGCACCATTACATGCTGTGCTCCTTCCCACCTGGCTTGGCACCCTGCCAACGCCTACCCACTCGTGCCTGACAACTTGTCACCATGCACCCAGGCTTAGTGAAAAACTAGCCATCCTAAGCGAGAAATACTCCGCTCTGGTGGTCAAACTACCTGCAACCTCCGCAGCGTCTTCTTCCCACCACCGCTCCTTTAGCGGATCGAAGCGCCCCGCTTCCCCCCCATCCGGTCAACAGGACCAGTCTTACAAAAAGTCTCGCTCCTTTCGCCCCCAATTCGCGATCCTTCTCCTCGCAGTCTGTGCGGTCTGTTTGGGGAGACACAGACATGACATCGCGCGCTGCAACACCTCACGCACTTGGGACAATAAATACGACACCTACGCTGAGCGCTTCGGCGGCAGTCTGTTCGCCAGGCAAGATGGGCGACAACTCTGTTGCAAATGGCAGAAAACATGTGGCTGCAACGAAACGCACAGACCCCTTCACACATGCTCAGGATGTGGCTCCAGAGCGCATGGTGTGCAACTCTGCCCCAGAGCCCAGAAGCAGTCCACCGACGACACCGTACAAGGCAAACGTGTGGCAGAAAGTACTTAAGGACGCAGGACTCTTATCGCGCTTCCACAAGATACCAACGGGACTCAAAGAAGGTTTCATCATAGATTTCCCGATCATCACACGTGTACAGTCCCCCCCCAATAAACCCTCCGTCGAACTTTACATCGATGAATTTAATAAGACCTTACAAAAAGAGTTAGAGAAAGGGCGCTATCTAGGCCCCTTTAATCGAGATGAATTATTATCACTAATAGGGCCTTTCCAGTCGTCCCCCTTATCTATCGTTCCCAAACCAGGCCGCCCAGGCAAATTTAGACTTGTTCAAAATTTCTCCTTTCCCACCTCTCCCACTCTGGACTTCCCTTCGCTGTCCATCAACTCGCAAGTTACAGCAGACGATTTCCCCACAACATGGGGAAAATTTTCAATAATCCTCCTCCTGATTTCCCGTTTACCCCCAGGCACGGAAGCGGCTACAAGGGACGTAGCAGAGGCTTATAGAACCATACCCCTCAAACCCTCACAATGGCCAGCTGCAGTAGTTGCGGCACCAAACGACCAATACTATATAGACAAATGTCTAGCCTTCGGAGCATCTCCCTCGGCCGGTACATACGGTCATCTTGCTGACGCGGCGGCGGAAATCTTCAGATGGAATGGCATCGGCCCACTGGACAAGTGGGTAGACGACCATCTATTTTTTAGAATAAAGCGAATCCATCGAACCGACTACAACGCTCAACGTGCAGACTGGAGCCAGGCCATCAGCGCTGCGGGAGACATGAGACAGTCAGGCAGCCGTCTCTGGTTCGCTGGCAAGGATCACGAGAGTGGCATAATCGAGGAATTCAACGAAAGCTGCAGCAATCCAATTGCAGACCTTTCCTCTTCCTCACCGAGGAGCGCACACGAAGCACTTTTTACCTACAACTTGGACGACATAGACAAGGTATCTAACCTTCTAGGCATACCTTGGGAAAAATCCAAGGATCAACCCTTCGCCTCCTCCATAATCTACATTGGCTTCAATTGGGATCTGAATGCGCGCAGAGTGTCCCTCGCTCCAGACAAGGTAACGAAATACCGAAATGCCATAAAAGAATGGCTAGGACGGGCGACTCACCTGTTAAAAGACGTACAACAGCTGTACGGAAAACTACTGCACGCTTCAGCAGCACTCCGTGAAGGGAGGGCCTACTTAACGGGTATGGAACGCATGCTGAAAGCATGCTCGGATAAGCCTTTCATGCCGCACCGCCCCGTCAAGACAATAGCCGAGGAGCTTTTATGGTGGGACGAACAGCTCCGAACAGGTGGGGTCACCCTTTCCATCCAGCCCCCCCTCCAGTTCCCCGACCTTCAAGCCTTCTCAGATGCCAGCTCTGGCGTGGGCATCGCCATCGTTATTGGCTCACGCTGGAGGGCTTGGAGGCTCCCCCCCAACTGGAAGCACTCAAGAGGTGCCTCCCGTGACATCGGATGGGCCGAAGCCATCGGCTTCGAGCTACTCATACGCGCCGTCTTCACTGCATTCCCCAACATACCCAACTTCCTTGCTTTCGGAGACAACACCGGGGTCGTTGAAGGCTGGTGGACAGGCCGCCACCGCAATCCGGAAACCAACAAAGTTTTCAGACGAATTCACACCTTCCTCGCTCAAGCCCATGGCTCTCGAAACGTTCACACGAAGTACGTTCCGAGCGCCGCTAACCCCGCAGACGACCCATCTCGAGGAATTTACCCTCCACTCCATCTCCTCATTCCGCGCTTCCCCATCCCTCCCCCCCTCCTCCCCTTCATCGCAGATGCAACAGATGCACTCACAGCTGACGAGCAACAGAGCGCGACCATATCCTCAGCCCCTCTCCCGATGGTCCCTAGTGGGCAAGAATGGAAGCCGAGCCGGGATCCCCACCAATGGGCACAGGAAGTCCAAGAAGAGGATGATCTCATCAGAGACATCCTCTCTCTCCAACCTTAGCCCTGCATCACGCTTCAACTCGCCCCTCAGTTCGGCCACTGCCTCCTCGTCACACACCCCACCATCCGACCCTCTCCCTCGCCCATACCAACCGTCCCTCACCCCCCAGCCTTTCCAACTCAGACCTCATTGCCTCGCTCGAGACCGCTTGCGCCTGTGGAGGCCCTCCACATCCGACCCAAGACGGCTGAATGACTCAGAGGGATTCCCCATCCCAATACCAGATAGCCAGCTCGACCGGATACTGGACGTGATTTCCGCGGCCTGGACGGAAAAAACCAAAGAAACTTACGGCGCAGGTCTCCTCGTCTTCCATGTATACTGCGATATCCATAGCGTACCAGACACACAACGAGCGCCGATTTCCCAATCCCTACTGGCAGCGTTCATGGCTGGCTGCGCCGGTGCCGATTCGGGATCAGCCATCTCCAATTACATCGCGGGTCTGAAAGCATGGCACCTCCTGCACGGACTCCCCTGGACCATGTGTCCCATTTGAGAGGGACACCCTCCTACGCTTCCTCACCTACCTAAACCTAGAGACGCCCCGAGATGCGGCCATCTTCGCCTGCCTCGTAATCACTTTTTACACCGTCTCCCATTTGGGGGAATTCACAGTCCCTTCCCTGAACAAATTCCTTTCTTCCCCCCATTCGTACATACAGCGCAAACACCTTTCGACATCCCGCAACCTCCACAACCTCCCAATCCTCTCCTTCCACATCCCATTCACCAAATGCTCCAAAACGGGGGAAACAACCCATTGCGCGACATTAGACCACCTAACGGATCCACTAGCATGGCTGCAGAACCACCTTGACATCAACAACCCAGGAAGTGAGGATCACCTCTTTGCGTGGCGGCACCCGAAAGGCCTTCGCCCCCTCACGAAACCGGAGGTGACCAAACGGATCCAGGAAGTGGTCACTCGACACGGTCTCCCAGCCCTGAAGGGTCACAGTCTACGCATAGGAGGAACGCTACACTACCTCCTCCTTGGCACACCGTTCGATGTCGTGAAAACGATAGGTCGGTGGTCAGGCGATTC
>JBBPNY010000599.1:0-14631 GCA_038091165.1 Rubroboletus pulcherrimus
GTCCAGTGGCTGATACTGGACGAAGCCAAGCAGGGGTCGCTTGACAGTCGACAGTCGCCTCGTGAGTTTAGTATCCCGGATACCTGGGTGTAGCTGATCGCCAGCTCTGGCTGGCGCCTCATAACTACCCTGGGACGAGATGAGCATGCGGGGATATGACAAGGCAAAAACACGTACCACAGGTGACAAAAGGGATTCTCAGAGACGCTCAAGGGACGTCTACCGTGACCGTCAATCCCAGTCCGCCTGGAAAGGTGACATTTTTTCGTCCCCGCTAGTGGACAACAACCATCAGCTCAGAGTCGGGAGAGAAACGTAACCAGAACTCACCAGGTCACAGGTCACAGGAGAAATGTAGCGTTCTTGTTTTTGCAGATTTTATGATTTTCGATGGTTTGCATCACGATCACTTTCATTGATTATTTTTCTCGAGTTTTCCATTTTTTTAAACGTTTTTGCTTTTCTACTTTCGTTGTCAGGCGATTTAGACGGGAACGTTTTCTCGTGACATCTGTAGAGACCCGAAATCAAGACTCGATGACTGACAAGGAACTACCGACGTACCGCTGGGGAGGATAGCCATGAATCGTTTCCGGATCAATGCGTATAGAACCAAGACGCTTCTTGAGAGCCTTCGTCGATTCGTTGGGGGGACGACCCCGCTTTCCCTTCGATCGTGTAATCTTGGCACATGACCAAAGTGGAAGCGACGAGGATGGGTCGCAGCGCGAGCACAGAGATGAAGGCTCTCGGATGGTAGCGGACGAAAGCTGGACCCTCTCCCGATGCAAGCGGAAACCAGGAGGCTTCGGTGGAATGGGAGGCTTGGTAGAGTTTTCCCTCGTGAGTGGGTGGCAACGAGGGGAGGCAGGCTGAATTTCGCAACCTTGTTCCAAGTCTGGTAAACGCTGCCGTTCCTGTAAATGTTCGTTAGCCTCCATGACGAGCGTAAAGCAAAGGAAGCTTACCTTGAAACTAGAGCGTCTTCCAAGGCTTTGAAGAGAATGTCCTTGCATCCCGGAGAGGCTAGGCGGGGTTGCCGTTCGGATGTCCGTCCCACCGAAGACCTTTTAGATGTGCAAATAAGCTACTGTGAGTTAGGAAAATATGTGACAGAACGTACCCTCAAGTTGAGACATCCTGAAACTCTCCGAAGCCGTCGAGCCTTGGACTCCGGATGACAGGCTTCCTCATCTAGAGAAATCGTCTCGTATATTGTCTCGATTGACGACGTACTCTGCACTGTTGGAAATCCAAGCGGATTCTGGCCAAAGAGAATTAAAGACAAATGCCAACCACTCTACCACAATGGCTTACCTTTAGGTCCATAAAATTTCTCACCCTACGAAGTGTTCTTCCAGGGTCCAGCACGGGCGGTGAGCTAGGATCGTTACCTGTGTCCGCGATTGCGACGGAGGTTTCCACGTTCGAAGATGCTGCCTCAGAAGACCCTGTGCCTTCTGCTAGGGGTGCGGCGGGCATCGAGTCGACTTGACCTGTGCGATCGAAATGCGATATACCCTGGCATCTGAACCGCAAGACTTTCCTGTACTGCGAGACGGGACGTCGGAAAGAAAGCGGAGGTTGGGCGGTTGCTTCGATCTCGTACTCGTCTGCCAGCGACTCCTCAGAGATACGAGTGAGCAGTCTCGGTACATAGGTAGCTAGTACTTCCCAGACGTCGTCCGTCCCGTCTGCAATATCTCTAGGATCCGAGTGGTCTTGCTTGTCGTCCCATGCGGAATCGTCCATCTGACCCGACAGCGGGAGTTCAACAGGACAAGTTGGAATGTTGACCGCATCATCATCGAGCGTCGCGGTACTGACTGGGGAGTCGGGACACGAGGCCGCAACCGACTCGTCATCATCCTCTGCTTCATCCTCTTGATCGGCCGAGTAGAAGGAACTATTATCGGTGTCCTGGGAAGATGCACCGGAACAAGATGCTCGAGGATTCACTAGCGTCCGGTGTGCAGCAGAATCTGCTAGCGAATCGTCGGAAAAGTAGGAAGAAAGCTTTGGAACGGGGACAGCTAGCTTTCTCTTCATATCCGACAGCGCCCAATTCATGGCGTTCTGCTTCCGAGACTCGACCTCGGAAGTCCACTCCTCGTCTTGACTAGAATCGAAAGAGAAGTTGTCAAACTCTCGCTTAAGGTCTTCATCTGAAAACTCAGGCGACTGAGCAGGTTTTTTCGGCTCCACGCATTCAAACAGACAGGGAAAAACGGTCGTTTGATCCGCCAGGGTGATTGCAGACGGTGCTGTGGAAGCCACCGGGGAAGAAGAAATACGATGTGGCAAGGGTAGGACAGAGGGATTGCCGGAAGACTGAGGTACTTGCAGCGGGGAAGCAGTAGGAGAGCAATCCGAGAACGATTGAACGAGGGCCTGGCAGAAGTCATGCCTCGCCTCCTCTATCGTTTGGTCAAAGAGCGCACGACGTCGGGAAAACAGTTGTTCGAAGTTCAACCAACTTTGGGCAACAACAGCCAAGCATTGGACATGGTTTTTGACCTCCTTGTCCTGTTCGTCCGAAGGGGCAGGGACGGACATGGCTAGTGAAGACGAGGGATCTAGGGAACTGGGGGCGCCGACATTGGGGGGTGTCGTTGAACAAGCAAGCTCTACAGAAATCGAATCGCTGGGTCCTCTGGCGGGTTCGACACGTTGCTTCAGGGACGCGTTGTCGAAAAGCTGCCTAAGGTCCTCCTTCGCCGACTTGACCTTTCGAGCGATGAGTTCTCTCGGCTTCAGTTTGTGAAGGTCGGCGTTCAGCACCGCCGAACAGTGTGCTTTGAACGACCCTCCTTCTCCCGAGAGGTTGATATGGGGCTACAGTGCGGTAGGTTCGTTAGGCAGTCTGGTGTGAGATCATTGAGCTATGCATACCATGGACTTTGCCTTTGGAACACCAGCGTTCCTCAGACTCTGTATGCTAAGCTTGGTGAGCCGCTTCCTGAGCGTGTCGCCAGCGGGTAAATCGGACAAATGAGCGAAATCCTCGAAAGAGGTGTGTTTGTTCTTGATCAACAAGACCATAACGAAAGACAGGTAATGGATAGTAGAAGATAGTAAGGTTGGCAGAGGGCAGAGGGAACGGGCAGCGTGTGTTGCTGGAGGGAAGAGGGTGGGACGGGGCACCTGATATTTAAATGCCAGGGAGTGCCAGCCGCCCGATCATGCTCGAGGTGCTGGAATGCTACGGCAAGTGAGATGGTGACATCATCACAAGCCGTGAATGAGTGAACTCACTCTCGCTGGGTACGAGCGGGCCCATAAGCTCGGGACTTGTACAACCAAACTCATCTCTGTTTCGGTTGGTTGCAGTGTGGGTGGCCCAGCGTCTCGGTTTCCCTGTAAAAGAGTCCGAGGGGTGCGACATAACCTGCAATGAATGCGAGAACTGTTCCCAAGCTGTGAGCGCGTCTTTCCGGACGAACTAGTCCACCGCACCTTGAACTTCCTGACCCCATGCGAGGCTAGATTTTGCGTCAGACGCCGAGTGCGTTCAGGTCTTGCGGTCTGTGCTCCCAGCGGACCGCATCTCCTTCGGGCCGGTCCTCCTGAACCTCAAACTGGGTTATCAGGCGATAGAACCATTTCCTCGCTCCATCATGTAGCCAGTAATATCATGTCCTCAACATTCAAAGCTCGTCCTCGGTCTCGTCTGACACTATGGTAGAGCTGTCGTGGTGAGCAAGTTATCGATTAACGATGAATAAGTTGGTGCTCAGTGCTTTCTCATGCAGCAGACTTGGGGTTTAAAATATCCAACAATGTACTCACAGATTATGTATCAGGACTGACCGGTGTCGGCTTGTGGTTTGGCGTTCCACGGATTGAAGAGTAACCTCTGCTTGGCACCTGCAGGTGTGACTTTGTCTCCCGTAGGCAGACCAAAGAGTCAGAGCAGAACAGTCCACCAGGTTTGACTGCCAGCACCGACAGAACGCTCTATTGATATACGCAGTTCAAGCATGATAACCAACTTGCGATGACATAATCGACTCTGATTGGTTGTTCGGTCACGCCATCGTTAACTGTGTGTAATTCATTTTTTCACTTTAAAAAAGGACCGTCTGGTCGTCGATTTCGTCTGTCACTTTCCCCACCATGGCTTTTAACGCGACGGTAGTCGCAGCTGCTCACGAAACTGCTCAGCAGCTTTATCCCCACGTTGACCTATCCAAGCTCAGCTGGTTGGAACAGCTCTGGGCTTCATGGTACATTCGGATCGACAACCCTATCATCGCTACGGGTCTTTTAAGTTTCTTGTTACACGAGGTAAGCAGCACACCCAACACTAGGTGATGTCTTCTGACGTCGGTTTACTTCAAGATTGTATATTTCGGACGTTGTGTTCCTTGGATCATCATCGACGCCATTCCATACTTCCAGAAGTGGAAACTCCAGCCTACCAAGATTCCTACCGCCGCTGAGCAATGGGAGTGCACCAAGCAGGTTCTTTTCTCCCATTTCACTATCGAATTGCCCGCTGTCAGTCTTATCCGCGACTATCACAACTCTCAAAGACGCTGAAAATCATGCCTCTAGATCTGGTTGTTCCACCCAATGGCAGAAACGTTGGGTATGCAAACCTACCACGTACCTTTCCCATCCTGGCAGACCATGCTCCCGCAAATCGCCATTTTCTTCGTGTTTGAAGATATCTTCCACTATTTTGGTACGAATAAACGATTTTTTTTTGTGGTCGTCGTCTGACAACCTTGATCTAGCTCACCAAGCCCTTCATTGGGGAGTCTTGTACAAACATATCCACAAGATCCACCACAAGTATTCGGCTCCGTTCGGTCTTGCTGCAGAGTATGCCCATCCTGCTGAGGTCTTCATCCTCGGCACTGGTACGATCGCTGGGCCCATTCTCTACTGCTACTTCACCCGCAACCTCCACATCATCTCTGTTTACATTTGGATCACGCTCCGTCTGTTCCAGGCCGTTGACGCACACAGCGGTTATGGTTTGTCTCGGTTTGACTTGTTCAAGATACATTGCCTTACTTTGGTGCCCTTAGACTTCCCCTGGTCGTTGCAGCACATCATTCCATTCTGGTCAGGTGCTGAGCACCACGACTTCCACCATATGGCCTTCACCAACAACTTCTCCACCTCCTTCCGGTGGTGCGATCACCTGTTGGGCACAGATGTCAAGTACCGCGAGTACCGGAAGCGTGTCGCTGCAAGCAAGGCTGCCATGCAGGGCAAGAGCAAGGCGGAGCAGGACGCTGCTGAGCGTCGACTCATGGAAGAGGTAGAAGCGGAGGGTCATCGTGCTGAGGCTATCGCCGAGGGCACAATTAAGGAAGACAAGACGGTCAAGGTGCAATAGAGTAAAGACGTACTTCGTGTTGTAGAAACGAGGACGGTTATTGATTTAGAAGAATACTAATACACCACGCATAAGCTTGATGACATGACATTTCCTTTGTGATGAAACGGGACGATGATGATGATGATTCCAATCCCATCCCTCCAACGCAAGATGCTACCTCCAGAGACGCTGGAGCTCGTGCTCGGACACATCTCGCGGGATGATCTCGTTCCGATACTCACCACCAACTCTCTCTTCCACCAGGTCGCTGCTCGCGTGCTGTACCGTGCGCTCATCGACATCACCCCAAAGCGAGCCTTGCGCCTCATCAAAACACTCGCTCGCAACGATTTCTATCCCCCATTCGTCCGTCGATTCGACCTCGAATGGAACGAAAACATCCTCACAGGCAACTTCCTCCGCCTCCTCCACCGTGCCCTCCAACGACTCAACCGCCTCTCCTACCTCGGCCTCGAATTCTCAGCCAACGACAACCCGTCCAATCTCGCATGGATCCTCCAAGGATGCACGTTCTCGCTCCGCGTATTCACCACCTCAATGCGATGCGAACCCCTCCTCGCCCGCTTTTTCGAGACGCAGCACAACCTCGTCGAGGTCTGTCTGAGAGGATTCAACCCCGTCCACACCTTCCCGCTCCCGCCCCAAGCCCTCCCCCGTCTCAAACACTTTCGCACCGTTCTCTCCTCTCCACACGTCACCGCCGACTTTGTCCGCGGTCGACCGATCGAGAGCGTCTCAATGTCGCTGTACCCCGGGGACGCGACGACGTCGCTCGATGCGTTGCTCCTCTCCACGCGTCCATTAAAGCGACTGACCGTGATGTCGTTTGACGTCGGACCACCCGCAACGCTCATCACCGAGATCTCAAAACGACTCCCCACGCTCGAAGCCCTGCACGCCGTCGTCCTCGTACGACACTCTACCCATGCAAGTTTCCCCCACGTGCTTTTCATTTAATTATTGATTTTTGTTGATTCTTTTTCCCGCTCACGTTTGTTCTCGCTGGCACTGGATCTCTTTCTCTCTCCCCTTGACAGGAGCTCCTCATTGAGACGGCACCCTCGTTGAGCCATTTCAAGGCGCTCAGGTATCTCACGTTCATGGCCCCCGGATCGCTCTCGTCTGAAAATGAATCCGAGATTGCAACCTTGTGGCACAAGGCCTGTCCGACGCTCAAGACCATCATCCTCCCCAAGGGCATCGTATGGGGATACGTCGACGGACGATGGGTGTCGCTGCAGGATGCACCGTGAGTGCATGTCTCGGGCGGCACAGAGGGGGGAGAGAGAGGCTAGGCTGATTGCGGGGGAGGGGGGGCGGGGGATCAGCGTTGCAGGTAAGCACAACCAACGTGACATCTGCCCAAGGGTCGGCGGGACTGACATGTCGTCGGCATCGCATGTAGGGGAGTGTGGGCCAGATGGGAACACAAAATGTTACCTTTTTTTTCGGAACCGGAGAAAAACGTGGTTGGGGTGAAGATATTCTTGAGGCGGAACTCATTATCTATCGTTTTTTGGCGGTTGAGATTTGCCATCGAATGGCACTAGGGCTCGGAAGATGGTTGATAGAACGGATGGGGTCGGTGTTATCGAACAAGCGTATCCTCGCGGCTCACGGGTACATCCGACAACGATGGGCAACAGAATATACCCCTCCCTGAGGTACAACTCTGCGTCACTTAACCGCTTGCTCATCGACGGAACAGGCACCCAACCAAACGTAGTCTAGCACGCGCCTGGTCATCGATGTCGGTGAGAGTCTCTTCCGATCCATCACCCCGTCGATGGGATATGATCGCGTAGCAAGCAGGACGGTGGTGTAACAGCTCTAGTTGTCTCAACCTGAAATTGAGAGGACGTATGCTCTTGTATGGACTGATGGATGACGTTGAAGCCCACAAAGTTTTGGAGACAACGATTGTGTCAATTCTCTTTCGACCGAAGCCCTGATCTGTTGGCCCGAAGATGATGATACTGACAGGTACGTCAGTCAGAGTCGTTACGGTAGGCGACGGAGTAAAACATACCTCGATGGACATGCGGGGCATGTCCAGAGATGACGACGGGAAACCCAGGTCAGCAAAATGCGAGACGATAAGCAAAACGTGCCTTTGGGAACTACATGACATTGAGAGCAAGTTGGTTCAGGAACCTCCTCCACGCGCTCGTTCCCGCCTCAGAAAAGCCTCGAGCAAAGGCATGGGCAGTATGGAACACCAAATCAGTTTTGTTCGAACATCTAGGTAGATGTTCTGACTCACGAGCCATCACAAACGTTCATCACGATATAAGTATTACGCTCGAAAATAGGGATAATTATATGGGGGATGACAGTACCACATGACGGCTCGAAGCTTTACAGGCACGAGAACCTGAGAGAGCCTCGTGAATCGTAACCCGAATCACAGGGCGTATGCAAAAAAAAAGCGAATCACCATCTCGCGGGGTCCCAGCTGAGCTGTGAGATTCCTAATCGCGTCCGATGCAGAACTCGAGAATGCATCAATGTTAATGAGCCACGGAAGTGCAAGCATGTCAAACAAAAGCCTCGTTTAGATAAATACACGAAAACGACACGGTGGGAGATCAAACAAGGCGGACAAGGCTGCAAAGAAGATGATGCGTTCTCGGTGAGCGTTGAGCTATCGAGGAACTAACCACTGGCAAATCAATCAATCATTGATTTGCACGCAGACGCTTTTGCGATGGCCCTGAAGCTGTGTTGGATATTCCATCCGTTTCCAATCCCCGCTTGGATGTTCTCAGTAACACTGATGACGCAAGGCTGTCTTGTGCATCGCCCTCCGTGTCCGAAGGTGATGGGAGCATAGCTTCGGACGTGACATCGCGTGGTGTCTGCCTACCGCATGTAGCAGGGCTATGGCCAGACACAACCCGACTTGCTTTGTTAGCTGCTGCCCTTGAAGAATTCTGCCCATGTGCGTCTGAGCCAAGGGTCGCCATCTGTTCCGAGTAGCGCCCACACAGAAGGCAGCGGTGAATCTGAGAACCTGATTTCGTTCTTCCCAAAACTACCAGGGATGTCGAACAGATTCCACCGGGCTGCTGTATCGTTTGGCAACTCTTTCGTGGGCACGCCAAGAAATCGATATAACCGGAGGTATGGTTGATGGTCTCTGAGATAGAGCTGCACAGCGAACACGTTGAGTTGGTCGATCAGAGCCCAAGGTGGAGTCCAGTCGGAGGGGAGGGGAGGGATAGAATAGAGTTTGGGATCGTCAGACGATTTCATTCGCTGGGGTGTGCGCGGCGCATACACGTGGGGGTGGCGGATCCACTCGCCCTGATGTCTGGCATCGGGCAGTCGGCTTCGAATGGGCTCAACAGAACGAGCGGCCGATCGCGTTCCTTCAAGTTTTTACGAAAGAGAATCCACTGGACAGGTCGAAGATTCTGATCCATGGTTCCTTGAGTAGACTTAGGTTTGATCGTCTTGCAGAAATCCGCCGTAGCCAAGATAAATGGGCTCCAGACGTCTGCATCAGGAGTAGCTGCAGAGCTCTCTTCGGGAGTTGTGAAGACGGGATGAAAAGCACCGTCCACGCGTGATGGATGGATCTCGCCGGCGTTCACGATTTTGATGACGCCTGGATGAAGGTAATGCTGAGTTCACAGGATGTATAGAGATCGGCCGGCGGTTTGGGCTCTGGCTGCAGCTGGTCTGGCCCGAGCTCATATTGCAGAAACATCATATCTCGGCTTATGACTCGTGCCCTATTGTCCCCAGTAAAGAGCCCGCTGCTGTATATCGGTCTAGGTCTTGTATATTGCCCAGCGTAAGATATCAGCGTTAGTGACTCGAGTGTTCGAATTTTTTTTTTGCCGGCCACAGCACGGATGCTCCGATCAACCCCGAGTGGCGCAAAGAACATGACCGGGTGACCATGACCTAGTAGCTTGCGCATCCGCATACAACCCAACAGTCAGCTGAATCAACGATCATCGACATCGTCTGCATTCTCACCGATTTGGGTGACAGGGCTGTCGCGAGATGCTTGTAGATCGATTTCTGGTTCTTCGAAAATGGGTCGGCCAGAAATTAGGCTCGAACGTGCTTCGACAAGTGGCAGCCATGTCGTACAAGAGATTGGTTCCCGCACCCAGCCGAACGTCTTCCTGCGCACACTCGTGCGATGGCTCGCTCCGAAACGCATTCACTAGGACTCGACGCCAGCACGCCGAGCGAGCAAGAGAGAAATGGTGTTCGTCATCACCGAGTTGATTGAGCCAGCTCCGACATCCACGAACAAACCGTCGAGTTCGTTCAGAAGGGCGTCGCAAAAGGATGATGTTGGACCAAGGCTGGAGCGAGCCCCCACTCTGCAAGTGTCCAAACGCAATGAATTCGTCCGAGGGAGGGATCCGCAGGACAAGCCACTTGAGCAGACAAGACGTCACCGGAGGTGTGAAATGTATAACAAGAACATCAGCAGTGCAACCAACACCTCGCAAGATTCCAGTAAGCAGTGTAACAACATCTTGCGGATGATCAAGGGAAGGGAGAGGAAGATTCGAGTCGACAGGCTTGAAGATTGGCGAGCCGGGATTGAAAGTCCTGATTGTCGAACACCTCGTTCGGTGTCTCGACGGCCAATCCAGGATACGAGCATATCAAAGACCCCGCCATCGTCTTTTCTAAGGCATCATCGTTCGGGGACACCTCGAATGACTCGAACAGCGTACAGTTCTCCCGCTTCGTGAGGATAGTCGCGGCCTTTCGAGGCCTTTCGAGAAACGCAAGGATATCTATAGATTGTCAGCATGGACCTAGGATTTGAAGTGGCATATGTAGGTGCTCAGACTGGACGGAGGCTTGCAATTGATATCTCTAGCATCCTTGTGATGCGAGGCCACTGGGGCTCATGTGCTCCACTGACGTGTGGGCTATAAGCATGAGCAGCAGCGTACACTGCACGAGCTAGTGAGAACTCGTTCTCTAGGGTATAAGAAGCTTGACAGGAAGAAAAACGTGGGTAACAGCATATTCAACGATTTAAGAGTATAGACGAATTCCGGTGAGCTCGTCGTTTCAGAATCAAAGTCATCAGTGGTAGACGGGGTCGACATGGTGGTATTCGGGAGAGAATAGGCGAGGATGCGAGGTTTGAAATTTGAAGGGTCAGAGCAAAGTCACAGCCTCAGCTCCTTCCTCACTTAGTTAGACCCTTACTACCGCGCAAACTCGACTATTTCAGGAAGATACGCCTGCTCGGATGTCCACCGGGCTGAAATCATTACAAGTCTCAGATTCACATCCTACTATGGGGGAACCGCGAGCAAGCCTTATCGTAAGTGATACACGCCGAATATAAAACACAGCACAGAAAACGAAACAGAAATGGAAAATCATGGACATGATGCAACGAAAAGGAACGCGAGTAAGCATTTCGGAGCGATCTCATGAAAATCATGTAAAAAGGGACGGAAAATGGACGATTGGGGGGAGTTCCTTCGAGTATGAAAAGAATGACTCACCTCCTGCTGCCTGATCCACCCAAACCGGAACCAAAGACCTGGCCGCCATACAGTCACAAGAGATAAAAGGGGGGCTGAAGAAAGAAGGGAGGCACGGATCATCTATCGCGAGGTCACTTCAAACCACGACAGATGCGCAACAAAAAATGAAGGTACAGCAGAATAAAGAGGGCAAGGCAAGACGAGGGACAAAGGGGACAGCCTCCGTGTATGTTTTTCCGGTTTTTCCGCACCGACGTCCGCCTGTCCATTTGCAGCTGCGCAATCTGCACCTTGCAAGTACATTGGCTCTGAATTCAAGTCGGTCGGCGACCGCCACGATCGACTGAGAGAATTCAGTCCTTGTCCATTCGCACCAGCGAGCGGAAACCACTCCGAAGATAACGGATCCTGCTAGCGCAAGCTGCGGAGTGGAGGTAACGAGGACAGGAACGTGGAGATCCGAGAGAGCCGAGTGCACCAACGGTGTACAATGCAACTGTGTTTGGGACGACGGCGGCTGTTGCGGCCATGCGGGATTGCGATTGCGGCGGTAGACGGAGGGGGCGGGTAGGATTGATAAGAGCGGAATAGTTGCGATGTGTCCCCCGTCTCGATCGTGTCCAGCCACAGCCCCCACTACTCGCACGCGCACCCTTGAGCGCGTGCAACACCCCGTGTTAGCCGTTGGTTCGCAAAATTGAGTTGCTGAAATCTGAACTCTAGTTCCTCAAAGAGCGATCCGGACCTAGCTCGTCTGGTTCAGTGCGTGACCAGGAATACGACCAAAGCCGGTGTCCATGTTGTTTCTCGGCTAGTATTCGGAGTTTAACAGCACGGTAACCTGACACGGTAAGATACAACGGGTCACCGAGTGGATGGATGGGTGGGTTCAAGGTAACACCGATGGACGATGTTGAGGGCGGCGCGTGCTTGTAGTGTACGGTAAACATGAGCCACATGCAGTTCTTTACGCACCAGAGAGGATAAACCATGCTCTTCACCTACAAGCACCCAGGCGAGAAAAAGGGCAAATTCTGTGAATGACCATGATAGAAACCGGAATACGAGAAGACATACCTCCGGACACGCTCTCTCATACCACTTCGGATCGATCGATCCTGCCTCAGCTGCCTCGCCCAGAGACGTCTCGAACAACGGTCAGAACTACAGACACGAGGTAGAAAAGAGAGTCACCTGCCGTCATGCGCGACCATCTTCTCCTTGGCACCGGACGCTACCAACGCTGGTCATGAGAATCATGGCAGTCGGCGTCGTCGTATATAGACGTGCTGTGGTCCTGATAGTCATAGACGTGGTCGGTAGTCTTCAGCGCGGAGATACGAAAGGCATGTATGTGGTCGTCGTCGTCGGGATGGCGGGCTCGAGGTAAACACAAGAAGCGATAGACGAGGAGACCTGAAACTTTCTGTCTCGAGATCGGGACACGGCTGGTCATCACAAGAGGTCGTCATGATCAAGTTGGGAGCTGCCAAGAGCAACATCGCCAAGAGTCGACAATGGTCACCTCGGCGAGACATTCCATTTGAAAAACACTTGATCCATTTATCCCGGGGCATACGACGATTTTCCAGTCCGGTGTTCAGTTAAAGCGTAAATACGAGGTGACATAGAGTTACGAGGTAGATATAGCTGATGTGTGTTGTAAGTGTATGTATACGGGCACGATCAGACGGTCAGGAGAACAAGATTAACACGGCCGGTGAGCCTAGCGCAGCCAAAAAGAAACAAGGCAACCTCGGTCATGGCGATCTCTACGTCTATGGGGATCCCGGGGAATGACGTGGCAGTCCAAGCAGACGAGGAGTGTCGAGGCCAACGAATCGACGTGGCCAGGGCAAAAAGAAAAATGGAACGATCAGCCACGATGAGGAGCCCAAAGAAAGAAAAACACATGGTGGGGGCGACCTGAGATATGTTGGAGGCCGAGCATGTAGACGATAAGGATGAAAACAGGAACGACGAGAAAACAGTTGCGAGACCAGGAATCAAATATTAGCCAACACACCCAATACGCATAATTTTACTTTTCATGAACCACATCCGGACGTGCGACAATAGGGGTCGGGAAAGGCCAGATGCAGACAGGGGGTATCGCGCTCAGTGACTAAACAGGATCAACGCTGAGCAGAGTTGACGTCGACAGTGGGATACGACGCCATTTGTACATGCATTTGCATCGCTTGTTGTTGCTGTGCTCGCAGATATTGTTGTTGCGCAGAAGTGTACATCATCTGTTGTTGATACTGTTGCGCATACGTCGGGGTCGAGGGACCGGTTACGGGCGTCGATTGACCGCTCGCTAGTGGTGTCGATTGCCGTGAGCTAGTAGCGGAACGGTTCCCGTGAGTATGTTGCAAGCACTCGTGCTGTCCGCTCGCGAGTAAAGCTAGTCCTATTGCGCCATGGTCGCCAGAGTGCTGATAGTGATAGCGGAGCCCGTTCATGTTCTTGTACCGCCGCTGGCAGTCACCAACGCCACAAGCAAAGGGACGGAGGCGGCGCTCTGCCTCCCGTTCGACCTCGCGCATTTCACCCTCGGTGATCATGTTGTCGTCCTCGCCCGCGGCCCCTCTTGCAGAACGCTTGCTTGCGAGCAATGCTTGGACTTGCTCGAGATCCTTGGGTGGGGCAAAGTTGCAACTGCCGTGGGTCATGTGGTACTTGAGCCCGTTCGCCTGCTTGTAACTCTTGTTGCAATTGGGCTTCGGACACCGGAATGGTTTTGACAACAGCAAAGACGATGCGGGACGAGAGAGAGTCGTGCTAGCGCGGGGGCTACTCTGTTGCGACGACGAAGCCTTGGAAGAGCCCGTGGAATCGGATGAAGCGGTGGACGGTGCGGAGTGACGGGAGGAGCTGGACGGGGAGGGTACACGGGATGTAGCGGGAGTGTTGGCGGGGGTGTTGGCGGTGGAGAAGAGGACGGCGGGGGGGAGACAGCCGTAGGGGCTGGTGGGTTCGCTGACAGGGGAGACGGGGGTCTGGATGTCGTCGGTAGCGGGTGGGGAAGGGACGGTGCCAGGCATAGACGATGAGTAATCGGAATAGCCTGCATAGCCGTTGAATGGTTCGGGTATTTTTGTCAGATTGGGGACGCTATTTCGGGAGGAGGGAAAGGCAGCAATTGAGTGGCCGTGGATGGAGCGCGTCGGAACTGTCGTTGTGTCGAAGGCTGAAACAGGCGAACGTGGGGAGCCATCTTTTGCCGATTGACCAAAATGGTTAAACGAATGGGTTGGGTGTGACGACAGGGGTGTTGTGAGGGGCGTGTCTGGAGGAGATGGCCCACCGGAGGAGGGGGAGCTGGACTGATCGACATCAAGCTCCATATCGTCGGGATCGAAGCCGCCGTGGTGATAGGAAGGTGGGAGGTGGTGATTTGGGTCGGGGAGGTAAGCGAGGGGCTGGGCACGGATTGGTTGCCGTGTAGCGGGAAAGGCGGCGACCGGGAGCTGTTGGTGGGGACGACCGAATTGGTCGACGACGACGACGTGGACCTCCTCGAAATGCTGTACGAGGGCGTGTAGATCGTCTATTTGGAGACCGCAGCAGGAGTAGTTGCGACACTGGGATGAAAGGGAGTGAGATAGGGGGCGTGTGAATGGGGTGGTTGACAAACCAGTTCGTCCTCGCGGTCAAAAGAGGATATGGCGCTGAGGATGGAGCCACGATCGCTCTCGAGGGAGGAGGAGAGCTTGGCACACTTGAATTCGCTGGGGCTGGGGGATGGATGTAGGGGAGGAGGGGGAGGAGAGGGGAGATGCTTACTCGAGGGGC
>JBBPNY010000600.1:0-14636 GCA_038091165.1 Rubroboletus pulcherrimus
CATCTGAGCTCGTTGATCCAAGACCTGGCCAACACGGGGGGCATCCACTTAGTCGTCTATTGCGTCCGTGCCGCCAGGCTCACAAAGGCACTCCAGCGCAACTACGACTTATTTTATGTCGCGGTCTGTCGAAAGAAGGTGCCTGTCGCTTTGGTCGTGACTGGCCTGGAGCATCAGCAGGGCGGGATGGAGACATGGTGGACTGCAAACGAGGCGGTGCTGCGGCGGTACGGGATGCGGTTCGATGCGCATGCGTGCGTGACGACACTCGATATCAGGGATGATGTTGTACAGCAGCGGCGCCTTCATTCGCAGAGACTTTTGCACGATCTCGTACTTCGGTATTCCATGCTCCCAGCCTGGAAAACTGATCCATCGTTTATATCATCTGTCTTGCCCATGTTCCGCACCGCCCTCCGCAGGACGATGGCCACGGGTAGAACGAAGAAGGGTACAACCATTCGGAGGGTGATCACCTATGGCATGGAATCTGCCAGCATCACTTCCACCCCGGTCCCCGTCAAGCCCCCATCGGGCATACCCTTCTCAGGGGCAACCATGGAGTGCGTTGAGATAGAGAGTCGGTCGTACGAGTTTATTCACGTGGATCAGCATGCGCTGCAGATGTACGCACTCCATGTGGAGCAAGCCGGGCCAATGGACGTGGGTTCAGGTACGGGCGTACTCGTCTTCTGCACTTCACCTCTGGGGAATACAGTGATCCCGCCAGAGGAAGTCAAGATGCTAGAAGTGTTTTATGACGTCGCGGGTGGGCAGACATCTCCCATGATCGTCGTGCTGCGGGGCTGCGATGACGAGGAACGAGCAACCCGGGAGTGCCAGAATGTTCTCGCCTCGCACCACAAGAACATCCAGGCATATTTTACCACCCTTTCCGGCCAACAGTTGACCGAGATGATCGGGAGACTATGCATCGAGCACGTCGAGGTCAAAACCCCTACAGTCCACAGAGCTTACGCGGCTACCAAGCAATGGCTCGCGAGTGCCGTGGAAGCAGTCATATCAGGGGACTACATCCATATTCGACGGAGGCATGTCAAGGTCACCCGTGGGACTGGTGCGACAACGGAACTCTCTTCCAGTAGTTGACTTTTTAGTTGTTACCAAGGACCTGCTTTGCATGCCTATTTTTCCCTCATCTTTTCCTCCTTTGCTCTAGCAATCATTCTTGATGTTTATTTAACCTAGGAAAGTTTGGCGGGGTCAACTTCTTCCTACAGTGTGCAGTGTGTCCATACAGTAAATACGCAGCCAGCCTTGTGATTGTTCGTTGGTTGGCAGTCAAATAATGTCTCTCGTTTGTCTGGACTGAGTCCTTATGCTACTATCATGATTCATATATCCCACATCTCCCCAAGTGTGCAAATCGCCACCCGTCCCACCCACCTCTCGCCCTCGGTATCGGCACTAACTCCAACTTACCCGTCGTTCCTCAAGGGGGATGTCGGAACGGACGGACTTTGTAACAGTCGTCGGGGTTGGGGGTGTGCGGAGGGATTGGAGGAGGGAGCAAGGGTGGGCCAGGCGCCCTAGGCCCATTGTAATTAGGTCACCAAGGGACCAGTTGAGGCAGTAGTCTGATGACCAGCCCGGTCTATGAGGCAAGGCGTCGATAGACGGTCTGGTAAAATTCTGGAGGCAGAGCGGACCTCATAGACACGGGCATCGACGCCTTGCCTCATAGACTGGGCTGGTCACCAGACTAGCGTTGAGGTATCGCGATTTGCACATGCTGCACCCGCGTTTTCAGATAAGGGGTTGTTTTGCAAACTTTGTGTGTCCATGAACGATCGAAATGAACTGGAGCCCAAGTAACTTGAGTTTAATAGAATGTGGCAGCAGGGCTCCAGGGACAGTTGGCGCGCTATCACTGCGGCACAGGGGCCAGTGTAATAGCCGGGCGTGCAAATACTTTTCTCGAATGAGTAATATAAATGTTGAACGTGGGGCACGAGTCCCCGCGGAAACCTTATACGAGGCGGAGCACGCAAGGTTTACGAGTTTTGAGTACTTTGTAACAAGCAGTGACAGGGTCTCAAGTGGTTGCATCCAGGTTCTTGCACTGATCAATGCCATTTTGCTGTGAAGAACCTGTAGTGGCGCCGGCGTGGGGTGACAAGACCATGTCGGACTCGTCTTCAACTTCCGAGTCAAGTCTTCTATCCTGATACGCCCATCATCGAACCTCCCACCGTCGGCATGCACCATTTGCCTCATGACCAGACGATGAGTAGGGTAGCCGCCCACACGGTAAGCGCCTTGGTCCCGTTATATGTCGTGCCTAAGCTAGCGTCACAATGTAGTTTTCGCTGCTACAGTAGCGCACCGCCAATAACAACCAACTGAAGAACTCGGTCCTAGCTCGAACATCCCTCTGCGCTCTATAACACTCTACTACATCACCTCCCAACCTCCATACAATGGAGTCAGCGTACGGCCCGCATCTTGCAGGTTCACTGTAGTACACTGATTCGCATTTCTCCAGTTCAATGGCTACACCTCTACAGGTCGATTCCATTGATCTGCCAGACCTCACCGACACGCTCGAGCAGCGTTCGAAACGTTTTGCGGGAAGAGGTGCTCTTGGCACCGTGTATCGTTGCTTTTGTGCACGGAATGGGGAGGTTAGTATGTTCGCACTCACACTTGGCTGAGGGTTTGCCCATGCTCTCCGTCTTCAGGTTGCCGTCAAGGCCATTTCCTTCCCTAACTCCATTAATCAAGCTGCTGAGGAGGAGTTCTTGCGAGTAAGTTGACAACAATCTTCCATCGCAAGGTCGGCTGACTTATAGTGTGACCCCAGAAAATGAGACGCGAACGTGGACTATGGAGAAGAATGGACCACCCCAACATTGTCCCGCTCCTGGGGACGGCACAAGGCGAAGACTTTGCGTCTGATCATTCCTGCATGGTTTCGGTGTGGATGCCACATGGAACCCTACATGATTATGTCAGTCAGCGTGCAAGTGAGCTTCCGCTGCCTAGTCGCATCCGACTCGTGAGTACAAGAGATGCTGGGACTGCCATCCAGTTTACGATTATGTCACAGATTACGGGATCAGCAGCCGGCCTAGAGTACCGTAGGTTCAATAACTCTCGCTCGTGGTGGGTCTATATGACGCCGTCCCGCAGTGCATTCAATGAACATTGTTCACGGGGATTTCCACCCTGTGGGTTGCAGCGCTTCACTAACCTGTCGAACGCCTGATTTATATGCTTGTAGGGCAATATCTTGATTGACGGGGATCATAACCCGCGCCTTACCGACTTTGGTTTATCTCAAACTCTTAGTCCACAGAATGACTTGACTTACCTCTGGACTAACTCCATTCGTCCCGGTGCAGCGAGGTGGGTTGCACCGGAGCTACGGTATCCCGAGCTATTCCCGGATCTCATGGTTGAATGTAACCTCAACGTCGATATTTACTCGCTTGGCAGCATCACCCTCTTCGTATGTTGTTTAGTTTTCCATCCTTCAGCTCCTAATTGAACTTGTAGATCCTTTGTGGAAAATTTCCATGGGACACAGCAGAGCTCGAAAGTAGGTTACAGGAACTCCAGAATCCACCGCGCCCACCGTGGCCTCCTATTCCGGACGTTGTTTGGGATTTCATCGAGCGATGTTGGTCGCCACAAGTTCCAACAAATCGGCCATCGGCCCAGGAAGTACTGTCGTTTTCCAGAGACAGACTACAACAACTATTGCAGCCAAAGTATGTTGCTGTCATGAATTCCTTATTACCTCCTGACTCTCGATCGAAGTCCTGGGTCTGATATCAACGTTGTGCTACTCGGTCCTCTTGGGTGCGGAAAGAGCTCGATCATCAACCTTCTCGCCGAGAAGCCAATTGCATCAGTGTCTTCAAACATGGAACCTTGCACCAAGCTACCGCGATGCTACCCGATATCCATTGACGAAAGGCGATTCCGGTTATGGGACACAACAGGATTTCGCCTTCCACGCCGGGGAGACATTAGTCCTCTTTCGCCTTACGAACAAGTACACGCTGTCCTTCGAAACCTCCCTGATGGCCCTCACCTTATTCTTCTGTGTGCACGCAAGGACGAAATCACCTCTTCGCTCGGTCGTCTCTACTGGTTGATTAACGATTTCTTCTTCGACGGTCGTGCCCCGATAGCCTTCGTCGCAACTCACTTTGACACCCGCGACGAACGGTGGTGGGGTCGCAATCAACGTTTTATCAACACCAGGACCGGTATCCCCATTCAATCTATCCCGCGTGCACACAGCACCACGGCCCAGACCAGCCGTGATCAGTCCAGAGAAACGCTGAAAGCGTTCTTGACGAAATGTGCGAATGAAACAACCCCGATCCCCCTACGCCTCAATCTCTCGTCTCATGAGGCAGCCTCCCTCGAGATCGCCACCCACTGCGGGTTGAGCGATCGTGACGCTACGACCTTGGTGGAGAAGTTCAGCAGACCACAGTCGAATCTGGTAGGGGTTTGTCATTCCGTCACCAAAAGAACTGCGCTAATTCCATCGCGTACATACAACAGGAGGGTCCTGGGATATCCTGCTCACTTGACAGTAGACCACAGCGCCCCATCAATGTGGTCTTTTTTGGGAAAGCAGGTGCCGGAAAGAGCTCGGTCATCAATCTCATCGCTGGACGTCCTGTCGCCCAAGTCTCTTCAGACATAGAATCCTGCACGTTGAATTCTACCTCATACGACATCTCCACCCCCAAGAAACAGTTCCTTATTTGGGACACTGTCGGTTTCAACGGAGTGCGCAACGGCCATGATAACACCAGACAGGCCGTATTGAACGCGGTCAAGCTCATTCGTGACTTGTCTGTGGAGAGTGGCATAGACCTTCTCGTCTTCGTCAAGAAATACGGCAAGCTCACTCCATCGGAAGTGAACTGCTATAGGCTATTCGAAGAATTCCTGTGCAAGGGGCAAGTTCCAGTCGCTCTCGTAGTCACCTACCTCGAGGACCAAGAACCAATCGAGCAGTGGTGGGAAACGAATGGCCAAGGCCTGTTCAATGCGTTGAGCGGGAATGTGACAGGTCATGCATGTATCACGTCTCATGCGAGCCCAGACCCAGAAGACCCCAGGTATAGCGAACAAGTGTCGGAGTCTAGACTGGCGGTCCAAGCTATGCTCGAGGATTGCGTCTCTTTTCCAGAAGGGGAGGGAGTCTCCAATCGATTGCCGGCAAAGGGGGGTGAGGTGGGCCGTGTAGCAGAGAAGATGACCGCCGAGAATCTCGAGAATCTCTGTGGGTTGACGAAGGAGTTGGCCAAGGAAGTCGTCAAGTTGTACCATGGTAGTGGATAACTGGACGGAGTTTTGTTCGCTGGCTAGTATTTAGTTTTGAGTTTCCCCCTAGTATGTCGTGCAGTCTCCCGCTACCCGCTCCCCCTTCCTCTATATCTGTGATATTACAGAAATATTACATCATGTTGTACCCACACTAGTACCGTGGCGTGTCCCGATCAATGGGATGCCTACCATAACACTCGCGGTAGGCTATGCTCGTAACCAGGCTGCCAGTGGTAGTGATATCTGCGTGATGCTGGTGAATATGAATACCCGTGAAAGGATGGAAAGAAAGAGTTATTGAAGAGCATGCACGATCAAAACGTCCCAGAGCGAGCGTCCATGCAGGCTGACTAGTGAACAAAAACATGGACATCGGGGTGAGACGGAGGGAGAGCTCGCCGTCAATATTCAATATTCAATATTCAATATTCAATGCCATCCACCGTAGAAAGACAAGGTCACGCAACGGCAATTACCATGCGTGCCCAAGTACTTCCTGATTCGGGATCTTTCAAGTTCTCGCTCACCACCGGGTTCTCCCCGATTCGCTGGCTTGCCAGTGGCGGCGGGACGTGGTTCTCCATCGTTGATTCACGTGGGTGGACTGTGCAGCATCTCAGCTTCTATTGCCGCGGTGTTTTTCGATGTTACTCCCGGTGACCTCCCCCACCAGATCCGGGAGTGCCCAGTTGCAGCTCCACACAGTAATATCCGGGTGACAGTCACGCTGATGCGAACATGCCAAGATTCTGGCCGGGCGCCCATTGACGTTGTTATTAATTGCAGTATGTCATCTGGGCAGGCACGGAATTATTTTCTTGCTGGCTTACTCACGAAAGGAGATGAGACACGTTACAAGTGAAGCTAGCGAAGTTTGATGGTATGCCATTTCAAGCTGCGGTTACTTGCACGGGGCTCGGCTAAACTTGTTCTTCCCGCACGGTGATTGAATTTCGCGCAATAGGAGTTCACATACTACGGTCACACTGGCACCGTACTAATAGTTAAGTAGTGGTTTTGCTTTTACAAGCGCTAAGGTATACATAACCTCTCACCGGAAGTGCTTCACGTAATTGCAATCCGGCCACGCGTCTCAGCGAGCTTCATGAGTACTAGTGGACTGCCGCGGGACGCCTACCTAATCGATCCTCAGGTCAAACACACATTGTAAGGCCTACCAACGTCATCTGGAACGTAGATGGAATAGGTTTTGAAGTACCCTGCCTTCCAACACAGATTCTAGTTCCACAAAGTCTGTAGCTTGCGCTCTCCCCACTGTTTTCGCGTGTTGCCACTACGAACTCGCTAGCCTCTTCCAAACAAGCACTGTGTCGGGAGCAATATGCTATTTCTCAAGGGTATCATGTTATTTCTCAAGTATATCTTTGGGTATAGGAAGAAGGAGAGACCATTACAGTCACCGGTGAGGAATTAGATACAAACCCCTTGAATTGTCTTCAGCTAACAATGGCGACAAACAGGCATCTCGTCCCATCGCCGACGCCTTCAGAGAATATATTAACAATGAAATACCTGCCCGCTTCATTGACACCTCAAAGCTCCAATTCATCCCACGCAAGGACGTCCTTCGCGTATTCCAGGACGAGATAGCAAACGTTACTGAAGAGCAGATCCAAGAACGGATGAGAATCTCTCAAAGTGATCCCTTGGCTACGTATCAGCCTAAGCGCGAGACCATGCTCAGACAAATCATCCAAGAGATCGTGAAATATGTCGTGTTATCTCATCGCTGGGTTGAGGCCTCCAGCGAACCGAGTTACCAGGACATTGCCTCCGCGAAACGGCGCGTAGCCCGGTTCAAGAAGCTCGTCCAGTTCTGCAAGACGTCGCGGAAACTGGGATGCAAACTGGCCTGGATCGATACCTGTTGTATAGACAAAACGGACGCGGCTGAGCTCGCCGAGGCCATTCATGCTATGTTCAAGTGGTATGCGAACTCGTTCCTCTGTATCGTCTACCTCGGAGAGTCTACGTCGTATGCGGACTGGGACCACGAATCGTGGTTTACGCGAGGCTGGACTCTCCAGGAGCTCTTAGCCCCTAGACGACTCCAGTTTTATAACCAAAACTGGCAGCCCTTCACTTCGTGGATCGACGACGACAGAAAACACCTCGATATCGTTCACCATCTCGAGAAGGTCACGGGCATTTCCAGAGCAGTACTCACTGCCGACAACAGCCAGGGAATCTATGGGCGTACCTTCTGGGAGATCATATCCTGGGCGTCGAAGCGACAGACCACTCGCATTGAGGATAGGGCGTACTGTCTTGTCGGGTTGTTGCACGTCCACCTTACGATCGCTTACGGGGAGGGCCAACGGGCTTTCGCGCGCCTTGTCGAAGCTATTGCGGCAAAGGATCCTAGTTGGCACGTTTTTGTGTGGTTCGGACAACCTTCCGCGTACCACTTTGCTCTCCCTTTGTCTCCTGCATCATACCCCAGGTTCGAGGCTCATATGGCGGCGGGCAGAGTTGGGGTGCAAGAGTTCACCATCACCCCAAACGGGTTGTCTCTGAGGTCATTGCCTCCTATTCCGATGGAGCTCTGTTCAGTCGTAGAACCAGATACACCCGGACGGCCATTACTTGTCAACCTGAAACCACGATCGGACACGGAATGCTCTTTGGGAAGGTACGGGAATCTCGTTGTGGAATGCGGGGCGGCCCGCCTTAAACTCACTCGGGGCGCGCGACAACTCTCGGCATGCATCATCAATCACTACGCCACGCGAAGTCGCCAACAAGGGAAATTAATAGTTGGGAAGGACTATATCTGTTTTCTGCTCTACTCGGAGAACGGGGAAGACGATGAAACCTCATGGATGAAGCTCAGCACGGACAACCTTTTACAGATATCCTGTGTGGGGATCCCTGATACGACTGATAGTGATATAGTTGCTCGGGAACCAGATTTGGACGCTACGCAGGGGGTTAGTATGGCTGACCCAGACTCATTCACCTTGTCGCTTGTAACAACTTTTATACGACCCCCTACTACTTCGAAGTAATGGGTTCGCCAGTGCCTCACGACGCCAACCTTGTTATCTTATTGTCACACGGGTGGGGGTATGCAGCAGGTGTTGGCTTTCGCAATTCCCGGCCTAACCGCACGGGGCGGCGAATCGGTGAGAACTGATGACGAGCATCTGCATCGCTCAGTGGCAGTGGTTACGAGCACAGACAAACACAAATGTCTTCGAACATATGAGCACCAGCTTCTTTTCGGCCCACGCCCCTACCACCGATGCGGCGACCATCTGGTGTCGGTATCGCAAGGTATTCCAACTGCACAGTTGAATTTGCTGCTAGTAATCGATCTCGAGTTTCCCCTAGCGAGGAAAGTCCATCTAGTTATCCGCTACCATGGTACACCTTGACGACTTCCTTGGCCAACTCCCTCGTCAACCCACAAATATTCACAAGGTTCTCGACCGTCATCTTCTCTGCTACACGGCCCGTCTCCCCATTCCCCTTTGTCGGCAATTGATTGGAGATTCCCTCCCCCTTCGGGAAAGAGACGCAATCCTCGAGCATAGCTTGGACCGCCAGTCTAGATTCAAACACTTTTGCATCGAACCGCGAGTCCTCGGAAGCAGTGCTTGCTAGGGATGTGATACATGCATGACCTTTCACATTCCCAGTCAAGCCATTGAGCAGGCCTTGCCCATTCATTTCCCACCACTGCTCAAATGGCTCCTGGTCCTCGAGGTGGGTGACAACGAGAGCGACTGGGATTTGCCCCTTGCAAAGGAATTCTTCGAATAGCCTATAGCAGTTCACTTCCGATGGAGTGAGCTTGCCGTATTTCTTGACGAAGACGAGAAGGTCAACGCCGCTCTCCACAGACAAGTCACGAATGAGCTTGACCGCGTTCAATACGGCTTGTCTGGTGATATCATGGCCGTTGCGCACTCCGTTGAAACCGACAGTGTCCCAAATAAGGAACTGTTTCTTGGGGGTGGAGATGTCGTATGAGGTAGAATCCAATGTGCAGGATTCTATGTCTGAAGAGACTTGGGCGACAGGACGCCCAGCGATGAGATTGATGACCGAGCTCTTGCCGGCACCTGCTTTCCCAAAAAAGACCGCATTGATGGGGGGCTGTGGTCGACTGAACTTCTCCACCAACGTCGTGGCATCACGGTTGCTCAACCCGCAGTGGGTGGCAATCTCGAGGGAGGCAGTCTCAGGAGACGAGAGATTGAGGCGTAGGGGAATCGGAGTTGTAACATTGACACAGTTCGCCAAGAGCGCCCTCAGCGTTTTTCTGGACTGATCACAGCCAGTCCGAACCGTGGTGCTGTGTGCACGTGGGATAGATTGAATGGGGATACCGGTTCTGGTGACGATCAAACGTTGATTGCGACCCCACCACCGTTCGTCGGGGGAGTCAAAGCGAGTGACGACGAAGGCTACCGGGGCACGACCCCCGAAGAAGAAGTCGTTAATCAACCAGTAGAGACGACCGAGCGAAGGGGTGATTTCATCCTTGCGTGCACACAGAAGAATAAGGTGAGGGCCATCAGGGAGGTTCCGCAGGACAGTATGTGCTTGTTCGTAAGGCGAAAGAGGACTGATGTCTCCCCCGCGGGGAAGGCGAAATCCTGTCGTGTCCCATAACCGGAATCGCTTTTCGCCGATGAATATCGGGTAGCATCGGGGTCGCTTGGTGCAAGGTTCCATGTTTGTAGATACTGGTGCAATTGGCTCCTCGGCGAGAAGGTTGATGATCGAGCTCTTTCCGCATCCAAGAGTACCGAATAGCACGACGTTGATATCAGACCCAGGACTTCGATCGAGTCAGGAGGTAATAAGGAAATCATGACAGCAACATACTTTGGCTGCAACAATTGTTGTAGTCTGTCTCTGGAAAACGACAGTACTTCCTGGGCAGATGGCCGATTTGTTGGAACTCGTGGCGACCAACATCGTTCGATAAAATCCCAAACAATGTCCGGAATAGGAGGCCACGGTGGGCGCGGTGGATTCTGGAGTTCCTGTAACCTACTTTCGAGCTCTGCTGTGTCCCATGGAAATTTTCCACAAAGGATCTACAAGTTCAAATTAGGAGCTGAAGAATGGCAAACTGGACAACATACGAAGAAGACGATGCTTCCAAGAGAGTAAATATCGGTGGTAAGCTTAGCTTCACCCTTAGCTCCAACCATGAGATCCGGGAATAGGTCGGGATACCGTAGCTCCGGTGCAACCCACATCAATGCGCCGGGACGAATGGAATTGGTCCAGAGGTAAGTCAAGTCATTCTGTGGACTGAGGGTTTGAGAGAAACCAAAGTCGGTGAGGCGCGGGTTATGATCCCCGTCAATCAAGATATTGCCCTACAAGCATATAAATCAGGCATTCGACAGGTCAATGAAGTGCTGCGACCCACAGGGTGGAAATCCCCGTGAACAATGGACATTGAATGCACTGCGGGACGGTGTTATATAAACTCACCACGAGCGAGAGTTCTTGAACCTACGGTACTCTAGGCCGGCAGCGGATCCTGTAATCTGCGACATCATCGTAAACTGGATGACGGCCCCAGCATCTCTTCTACTCACGAGTTGGATACGACCAGGCAAAGAAAGCTCGTTTTCATGCCGACTGACATAATCATGTAGGGTTCCATGTGGCATCCACACCGAAACCATGCAGGAATGATCAGACGCAAAGTCTTCGCCTTGTGCCGTCCCCAGGAGCGGGACGATGTTGGGGTGATCTAATCTTCTCCATATTCCAAGCTCCCGTCTCATTTTCTGGAGTCACACTACAAGTCAGCGAACTTTGCGACGGAGAATTGCTCTAAACTCACTCGCAAGAACTCATCCCTATCAGCTGGATCAAAGAAGCGAGGGAAGGAAATGGCCTTGACCGCAACCTGAAGACAGATGGAAAAGGTGAACCCTGAGCCAAGCGTGAGTGCAAGCATGCTAACCTCCCCGTCCCGTGCACTCAAGCAACGATACACGGTTCCAAAAGAACCTCCGCCAGCTAAACGTCTCTGACCCTGCTGAAGGGTGTCGGTGAGATCCGGCAGATCAATTGAATCAACTTGTAGAGGTGTAGCCGTTGAACTGGAGAGACATGAGTCGGTATAAAATGAACATGCAAGATGCGATCGTACGCTGACTCCATTATGAGGTTGGAAGATGATACGGAGTGCTATGGAAAATAGAGGGATGTTCGAGCTAGGATCGAGTTCTTCCGTTGGTTGTTACTATGGGCAGTGGGCTGCTGTAGCAGCGAAAGCTACATTGCGAGGCCAAGGTAGACGCTACATATAGCGAGACCAAGGCGCCTATTGTGAGAGAGGTTACCCTAAACATCTGGTCACGAGGCAACGTATTATCTGGATGCAGATGGCTCATGCAGCATGCATCATGGGCGTATCAAGATAGAAGTTCACGTCGAAGATGAGTCTGAGATGACGGTCCAGTGAAGTGGGCCACGCCATGTTCGTCACCACAGGTTCACCTAACACGTTCACAGCAAAATTGTTTGTCGTCGACTGTGACTCAAGCCCATCCTCAGATCAATTATTGTACTACCACGCACAGATGATCGAGCTTCCACCAGCTGTCCTAGCTCGCCGTGTGCGGCGAGCGCTTACTCATAGCTACGCACTGCTTGCTCCCAGTGCCAAACAGTAACTCTGGGTAAATTGACGTGGTGCCTTTCATGCACAGGCAGCAGATAAAATTCACACTGAGCAGTTACTATTCAAGGTACCAATTCTCAAGATCTCATCTACCGCTCGTTTGGGGCATTATGGCTAGACGCAGGAAGGGAAAACAGGGCCGAGAACATGGAAAGAGTAGATCTTAGGAGAGAGGTAAGGTTTGATCTATGTATAGTGAGCACAGGAATCCCTGCGGGAGGCTTCGATGGGTCCGGGTCAGAACCTTTTTTTTGTAATCCTGGGCGCCCCGGTTCACTATTGGTAACGAGCCTTCTTCTAGACGCGCCTTCTAGCGCCCGCCGACACTGGAAATGGCCCGCTTTTTCTCATATCAATGGCTTGGATTAGTAACTGGGAATATCCCTCACTCCTCCCATTTGATCGTTTCACTCTTCGACTGAATCCCTTATTATGCCTCCCTTTCCACCCCTTCTATCTGAGCAGGCTGCGTTTGCAAAACATCTTTTCATACAGGGTTATCCTCTGTGGAATCCAGACCCAGTCTCGTTGCCACGAGCTCGCCAGAGTGATGGCCTCAGGATCGGAGACGTTGGTACTGTCGATGAACGAGGGCGATTCGACTTTTTCTTCAATATCCTTGAATCTCTGCCAGGAAGTACTGGTTCCCCACCAAACTTCCCACCGATCGAGCAGGAGGATGTTCGCAGCGGCGACGAAGATATCTTGCCTCGTGCGGTGGTCTCATCCCCTGAAACACCATGGGATGTTCACCAATTGGACGTGTTGGACGTCGCTGGCCTCACGTATGCCAACTTCCTCCTATAATCGTACAACAGCAGCTGACTGGGCGGCTAGATGCAGGACAACCGAATATGGTGCTACCCTATCTAATGACGGAGCACATATCATTTTACCTCAAGGGGCGCAGTCATCTGAGCTTGAACTCCATCATAGGCAACTATTTGAGAACCATGCGAGGGAGCATGGGGCGGATTGGCTCGAGCGTTTTAGAGATCGCCTTGGGTGGCCGCGATCCAATTCGATCTACCTACTCACTGGGTTCTATAAAACGTGTTCATGGTCCATTGCATCATTCGGCATGCAGACGGCTGCGAATACTGACCCAGTCCGTGTGCATTGTACATTGATGGAAGTAGATGAACGGACTATACGGGAAGCCTCAGTTTGGCAGACTGCAGGTCGTTTTAAGCACAAGATTGGCCCCCCACCAGACCGTCAGGGGCGATATAACCAAACCGTTTTCATACGTGGAATAACAGTTACACCCAATCTCTCTGAGCAAGGACCGGGTGAACAACGAAGGGCTGGACTGCTCGGCATGCTGTCCTCTCCCACTTGGCTCCTGAATTCACTGGCGAGGGACTCGACCAAGGCAACAGAGACAGAGACTCCCAGAAGCGACGTAATAATTCAGCATGTACCACATATATCACAGGTATGCTTTCATTCTACATCACCAGTTTGGACCTAGCTTAACAGTCACTTACTAGGCATCCCACCCTTCGGAGATTATTAATCAGTATCTGTTGACCAAGGTTCGTAGCACGTTGAATCAAGATATCTGATGGTTATACTCATGGTGAGATAGGAACCATCGGCAAAAATCGCTGTGACGCATGATAGCCAGTGGATTGCAATGCTCAAATCGCTTGAAAAGGTGTGCAATCCTTTCCTACCATGCTCATTTTTTAATCGTTGTGATTCAGGGACACTCGTGGACGCTGGAGGATTTGGTGAACCATCTTGAAGAATTAGTGCCGGTGCACTATTCTATAGTTACACACAACGGTAAGAATGGCATTTCTATGCGGTCGCAATTGCTCATTACTCTCAGGTACTGTCTATCTGAGAGACAAAGATGATAGATCGCAAAGTCACTCTGGTGTCGATCAGTTGCGCTTGCCTAGTAACCTGGCAAGCGGCATCGCGTCGGATAAGAAATCTTATGCACACGGTTACTTTGCGGGCCTTCAGCGCATTACCGACCCTTACGTTGTCTCTGATTTTCTCGGAGTCACTGATGGATCCTCATCTCGTACCATGGACTTGAGTCCTGATCGGACCCCCCGCCCCTCTGTTTCCACCCAGTCTGTGTCCCTACCACTCCAAGGTGTCGGCAGTCATTCTTCACAGGCTGTGGGGAATCTTGGCGAGACGGTTGAGAGTGCAAAGTTGAAGAGGACGCAGGAGTCGAGTGAAAACGAATCCTCCTCCAGCAACCTTCACCGACAGCGGATGTAACCGATCGAAATCGATGGTCGAGGCAGCATACGGTCAGTCACCTTCCTCGTCGATGGGAAGCATATCGTCAGTGGTGATTGGGAAGGGAGGATTCGACGTTGGCGAATAGAAGACGGTGTGGAGGTGGGGATGCCAATACATACGGGGAGGGATCTTCGCAACATCGCGGTGTCACGAGATGGAAAGTGGGTCGTGGGTGGGACGAGACGTGGGGAGGTGACGGTGCGGGATGCGGAGAACCACGAAAAGGTGGCTACGTTCAAAAGACACGGCGATTGGGTCTGGGCGGTGGATGTCTCTCCGGATGGGACGAGAATCGCGACCGGATCGACTGACGGGACCGCCTGCGTCTGGTCGCTCTCGACTGGTAAGCGACTGCTGGGCCCTTTGGAAC
>JBBPNY010000601.1:0-14619 GCA_038091165.1 Rubroboletus pulcherrimus
GTTGTACTTGGTCCACCAAGAAAAGTGTCTCCTGCGAATGTAGTATTGGAAGATAAACCCAACGATCGCCCACGGGACGTAGTTTACCGCACTCGCTGGAGGAATAGCTCCCGTACCACTGAAGATGACAGGGAAGCTAACACATTTCGGGGGTCAGTACAAAGGAAAATCGACCAAAGAGCAAAGGACGCACTTGACATAGCGAATCATGCTCTCAGGCCACTTGAACTGGATCATGTACGCAATCAACGGGCAAATCGCTCCAATGAGGAAAAAGTACATGAGTACTACCATCATCCATGTCAGCCTGCCATTTGTCAAAGAACAAATAACACACCGTTGTAGATCTGGCCAGACGAGAATACTCTCGCGGGGCCGATGACGCCCCAGATAATGCTCGCAGTACCAAACACCTCCGTGTTCGGGCAGATGAATCCATTTGTCTGTGTCGGGCTGCATATGTCGGGAATATTCGTGAACATCCAGGCTTGTACGCCAAGTTGGACTGTCCCGGCGACTATGGTGGCGACAACCTGGCCTTGATCCGAGTCAGTAATCCAATCCTGACCCTAGATGGAGATGAATGGGAGATACCCCAGAACATCGAACGAGGAGGAATCTTCATGTAGTGACCAAGCTTGAAATCACTGGCAAATGCGAGTGCTACGTCGACATCAGACAAAAGCACTGACATCGTTCTCGTCAATAACACTTACCTTGCGACATTGTGATATATCCCCACGTTTTGAACATCATCATGGCAATCGGCCGACCAGGAAGAATGTATCCAATTATCAACTCTGTAATCACACTACGAATCGTGAGAGGATAGGGACAGCGAAAGGTCTCAATAGACTCACTTGAGACCAACCTGTTGATTGGTAATAGCCTGAAGCATTCCAACAGGTACAACGTAGAAGAAGGCTGTGTCGAGGAATAGCACCATCAGCGTCAACTTCTTAACAATCTAAGAGTGCGCACCAATCGCCAACGCAAGGAAGAACGCCCACACTGGGAACTCGGTATGCCACAGTTCAATCAAGACAATACCGAACACAACCATCGACGCTGTCAAAGGAAGGAACACCGTGAATCGGATGTGTCCGACGACCTGTTAAGGATACGAACGAACCAAAGATGATCCCATACCACCATTCAGGGACTTGTTTATACTTGGACATCAAACGTGCATGGATGTCAGGCTGCTCGCGCATCGAACGCTTGCTCTGGACCCAGATCTGTTTGCGGAAAAAGAGTAACGCGTGCGTCAACGTCGCAGTGATGGTAGCAAACGCAAGTCCGTAAGATATGGCAAAGGTCGTCCTACAGTACTATGAGCAGACACGTTGGAGATTAAGTATTGTGCAACGCACGAAATGAAGAGTGGACTGTATTGCTCGTACGCGGTCAGGTTGAGCGATGCGTCGGCGTTGATGATTTGAGACACGTCGTAGGCACTGCCCGTGTTATCATACGATGTACGCGATGACATGCTGTCGACAAATCTCTTCAGTGCCGCAGACATCAGGAAGATTGATTTAATACGTACGGCAAGTACGCGCTGTACCAAGTGTTGGTAAAGTAGATTATGGGAGCGAGAAACCCTGTGGAACATAAGCAACCACTCCGGGAGGGAACAAAAGTCAGAGACACACAAAAGATGACCACGAAGCCAACTGTAATGTTAGCCTCGGCCCACCAAGGAGTTGCAAGGGGACTACCTAAACTCAATCCATACACCATCAGCAAACCAAACCAATTCGACGACAACGCGCTCACCTATATACGAGATCTGAGCCCAATCAAACGTGACCAAACTCATCCCCAAGCCATGCACATATCCAAATAACTGGTTCACGACAAGATTATTTGGCGCAATCCAGCATACCCAGGAAAAGTAGGAGAGCGCCTGGAAAAGATAGCCAGGAAGGAAGTACCAGCAGACGCCAGCTCCACAAGCACACAGGAAGAAGCGTTCGCGCGAGATCCCTCCTCGAGTACCTATACCAGCATAGGACGTTGAATGAAGCGTATTGAATAGGGCACAGGTCACGAGATTGGCTGGCCAGACTGCGGGAGACGAGGTGAGTGAGTGAAGTGTTTCTCCAAGAAGTGAAGCTGCGCACTCATTGAGGGCGGATGGACGAGGAACCGCCGTAAAATACCACCGACGGAAAAGCCAAGCAGTTGCGTGGACATCACCAGCATCCATTGGTCTGCAGTGTATCGAGTGAAGATAGGATATATCAGTGTCGCGCGAGGTGGGTGCGAAGCCGTCGGACCGGTCCGACAAAAAGGAGGATCGACAAGTAGGTGGGCGATCACGATCATCGATCATCGATCATGTCCAAATTAGAATGTGTAGATTGGTGAAGACAACACGTCATATGTAAATAGGAATTGGGATAGTGAGCACATCATGCAACCATCCGTCGGACGAAGAGTACTTACAGCTAAAGTTATACGTCTGGTTGTAGTAAACCCGCTGAACAGCAACAATGTCAGTCTGAATGGATAAAACACATCGATGAGATGTGGCAATCGTGAACGATAACCCAAGCATACCGCATATGCCGCTGTTCGTAGAATCTGTCAGAACTTGCCAAGTGTAATAATACATACAACACACGTACAGCCTGCACCAACGGTAGCCATGATCGTCACGAGCACGTGCTCCTTGATCATGAATGGACCAGGGTTGAGAGGAACTCCAAAAAGGCGCCAATTGGGGACTAGCTACTTGGGCGCCAAATCAGTCAGGACTTGCGTGAATGGCATGCAAACGCACCGCAGCCCATGCACGACCCATCGGCAATGATATCAATACGGCGACAAAGCTTGATACGGTGACAGAGGGATAACGAAAAAAAAGGAACTGGTTCAATCCAGAAAGGACGATAGCCCAAATGAGGCCTTAACCAAGGACATTAGTTATCTGCATTTTTGATCAGAGGCCCACGCATACCCATTACCCAAGCGCGGATGCTAGACACAGGGATGGTCGAATCGTCCGTGTTGGCCACGGCGCATCGCACCTCTGGATATGGTGAATCATCCTCTACCGACACATTCAGTCACTCGTTTGTGTAGCTCCACGACTATGCTCACCCAGTATTCCGGCAAGGGCGTTCTCATGATCAATATTAGGGTCATCGAAGTCGGCCATCATACTCGCGAATAGGTCTGAAAAGGCACTCTTCAGGATCTACAAACCGCAAGACCTGCCAGCAAACGCACCATCCTCCTTCGAGTAGTGTTCCGGGTTGAACCGGCTGCTCTCGAGCCTAGTAGTCATGACTGGGGTACTTGAAGTCAAGGCTGCGGCCAGGAAAGAGAGGGAGGGGGAAGGATGTGAACGGATAGCAAGGCTTTGACGCCCTCCTTAAGAGCTTCAGCGGCAGATGCGCAACTTGAACGGGCTTATAACGTCGATAAGCAGGGGAAAGATCTCGGGCGCAAATTGTGCGGACAAGCCTGTATCTGGCGTAAAAATGGGGCCTTCTCCCAAAGCATGCTTCGGGCCCAAAACGTCATTCAGTACGATAAAAAAGGTCCTAGGACGTGCTTGAATCTCGGAACCCATTCTGGCTTGGAGACCACGGTGGCTTCAGCCTAGAAGATGGAATGAACCAGAGAGTCTGAGAATTCTTTCCGAGTCGCTGGGGTGGGGAGAACATCCCAGAAAAGCACAGATCATGTACATCTGGACGGCAGAATTTTGAGATCTACTGGTTACCGGCCATTATGATCACAATTTTCTGAACGCGTGTCGCTTAGGAAGAGCTGCTAATGCTGTTCATGTCAAAACGACTCTGCGAGGTGAAACACGCTCGGCAAACCACCCTCTCGCAAGATTGACGTCACTCGATTTGCAAGGGTCCCGCCTGAATCCATGTAGGGCGTAAGCTAGAGGTCGTATCGATAGCTTGTCGAAGGTGGGAGGGTTTTCTGACCACAAATACGACAAGTGGTAGCATGCTTCGACCGCATCTGGACAGGAGTTGTAGGTGGTTTCAAGAGAGCGCCGGCGATGGCAGCCGAGCCGCATACGGTCAAAATGTCAAATTTGAGCAGCGTGGGCAACCGAAATTCAATAGCATACGCGCAATTCGATGATACGTAGAAGTGCTCTGCATCACGATTAATCATGACGGCGTCGATATCATATGTAGTGGCAACCTGCGAAACACTCCGTGTCACGCCTATTCAAATGGTTTGGCATTAAAAATAGCGAGTGAACTCTTCGTACCTTCAAGGCTTCAACCCAAACCAGATCTAAAATTGTAAAACTTCGACAGGGACGACAGCGCGCCTGCTGCGATGCGCCGCAAGTGTCATTTGGAAGAAGCATGTGCCGCTGATACAAGTTCGCCCATGGGCGCATCAGTGTTTGTGGAGAAGCGTGATAATAGAATGTAATCCATTTTACCTCATTGAAAAGTGACTATCTGTGATTATCTGTGAGGTAAAATGAAGCAAAAATGTATTATAATTTATTATAATCCATTATCATGCTTCTCCTGTTTCAGTGCGTTGGGACCAAAGTCCGCCAGCTATATGTAGCATGTATCACAATCTATGGCACTCTCTTAGACTTTAGTACATGACAATATAACAGGCGCTACTGAGATAAACATGAGGCATCGCCCCGGCCACCTCGAATGATCAAATCAATAAACCAAGAACCCCGGAGCGGAAGTAAGCGCCCAACTTCAAGGTAGGCAAAATTGTACAGCATATTGTACAGTAAAATGTCCGGCGTAGGAACTTGAATGGCGGAACAAAAGCAGACAACGAGAAAGTATGATGCCGTGTGCCTGCAATCACCGCAATGCAGCTGGCGTAGTAGGAAGTTTAGGCGCAGTGACGCGCGGCGGTGCGATAGCCTTTTTCACCTCTCGTACTGCCAATATGTGGTCCGGTCTCGGTGGGAGGATGGACGTGGGCTGGAATCGCGCGGGAGCTGAACTGCCTTCATCCTCTTTGCGGTCTTTCTCCCCCCTCCCTGGGATCACAACTTCTTCCTCCTCCCTCTTCCTTTTAACACCACTCTTCGCAGGCTCCGGAATCTTGGGAGAATGGGCGCTTTCCTTGATAAAATCGAACATCGTCTTGGCCACGCGAGTATTCATCCGAATATCCAAATGTTCCGCCCGCACTCGAACCCTCATTTCCCCAATTTTCACAGCCAACTCCTGCGACGTCAAGTTGTCCTTATGGACTGAGATTAACAGACACATCATCACAAACTCGATCGGCGAGACGCGCCATTCTGGCTTGAGGAACAAGGGTTGGAGGGAGGCATCGCCGACGAGTCTTGAAAAGGTTCCAAAGGTGGCATGCACCCGTTCAAGGAACGCTTCGTCTTTCGAAAGGTCCTCGCCTGCGTCATTGTCCGTCGCTTTCTTTTTCCCTTTGCTACGGGCATAGGGTTTGACGGTCGGATTGTGAAGCCACTTTTCGAGCTGAGTGATGGCGCCTATCGCAGAGCTCGAAGGGTATTTGGCGATGATATATAGTGCCTGAGTAATGCAGCGAAAATCGCCTCCACGTGAACGGTCCCAGTCAAAACCCTCAGCGTCGAGAGGGCGTTCCAGATTGAAATATTCTGACTGTAACTTGCGTACGAATGCGGACATTGGAGTGTTGAGCACCTGTAGTTTTTCTGAAATGTACAGATTGAGCAAAGCGCAGTAATGTAAGGTCACACATACCTGCGGGGGTGAGCGCCATTCCGAGTTGCACCCTCTGAGACATACGTCGGTACTGGACGTGACCAAGGCAACAATTAAATGCTTACCTGGAAGATTTCCCGCTCATCTGAGTCAGGGAGATCTTGATACTCGATACAGACAACTTGCTTGTTTGCAAATAATCGTCGGTATCTTTCGGGCAGTAGCTGCCCTCGCCCACTCTGCGTAGTCCCACTATTTTTATACCAGTATTTTGTACCAGTAAGCCTATATTATTCGCATCAACAAAGAGATTACCGTATGCGGTTCGACGGACTTACGGATCTCGATCTAGAAACGAACGGCTGGAATGAGGAGCGTCAACTGAAGGGACAGGGTCGACTTACGAGGTATCTAGATAAACAAACATCAATGAAACATGAACATTGGTAGACAATATACAGAGGAAAGAAACGAACCAGTCCGTCCATGAACCTGTGCTTAAATAAGCGCGCAGCACATAATCGGGGCACAGGACTACACACCGATGGATGGAAGTCAGCCTCTGTTTTCCATCTATGCACGTCTTCGATTCCGACCCATCCTCGTATTGGTGTGCCACTGGGAATCGTGGTCAGACCAGAGAAGGCGTCCCAGGGGCTGCATACCGAAAATGATGGGTGGGACATAGAAGTTGCGAAGAATAGAGTCAACGAGACCAATTTGCTTTGCTTCCGGCCATACGACATCTGATTGATCGGTTCGTCATTCAGCGAAAGTGAACAATGCAGTAGCACGGTGTACCTCGCTGATACTCCGGTTCTAGGTCGATATCTCCGGCGTGAACCTGGTCTGTGCAGCAAATTAGGGACAACAGACTATGTTTCGTTCATGCGAACGAGACGCACCATATAGCGCTTGGGTAGAGTAAGTGGTCGCCCTGGGCAACTTCAAGACGTTCGTGAGCTGGTAGCCGCTGGCTTTTGAGTGCTTGGCGCCCGAGATATGGTCCAAGTCGTCGTAAGACTCTTCGGCAATGTCGCCACCTTCATAATCGCTGCCGTCCATGGACATGCTGGTCGTCGGAGGGTGTAGGTTGAACGTTTTTCGCAAGTTTGAAGTTGCTGTACAAATGAACCTCGCCCGAGCAGTGCCAGTGGTGGTATTTGCCCCGCATCAAAGCGCTTTCCATTTTTGGAAGTGTGGCTACGGGTTGGACATGGTGGCTCTGGGACGTGGTTGTGCTCGACAATATGAGCGGAGGTGCGCCGTCGTCGTCGTCGAGGGCGCCATCGAGGGCCTTCAACACCGGATCGCTTGCATCGGCGCGTACAAAGCGGGATTCGCTCATGGCTGAACTAGAGCGCGGCAAGCTCTTCCCTCCCGTCTTCCCCGCGCCGCGCCAACTAACACACCACATCCTCGCAGACCCGCAACACTCGACCGCAAAGCGCCAACATCGTTCGCAGGCGTTCACCTCGCACATGGCCCATGCCTCTTTGGAGCGTCAGCTCCTCTCCGCACAGGCCGCCAAGACCGAGCTCGAGAACAAGTTGCGCAAAAAGGAAGTATGCATCGAGCAGCTGGAGGGCGACAGGCGTTTCTTGACCGAGAGAGAGCAAGCAGAGCGCGAGGAAAAGGAAAGGGAGCGCGAGGCAAACGCGGAGGACAAGGTGCGTGCGCGTTGGACCATTATGCAACCGCACGTTTCGGTTTACCTGGCACCGCCCTCATGTCCGTGTCTTAGAAAAATGCAGAGGAAAATCTGAGATCTCTACGTGACGCCATTGCCACGCTCAGGAACGAGAATATCGAGTTTAACGAGTCGTATACCGCGCTGCAACGGACCCATGCCCAACTCCTTGCAGTCCAGAAAGCTGAATCTTCGACCTTGACGCGCAGAAATGCGGAACTCGAGCAGGAACTCGTGGAACATCGAGCGACAGCCGACGAACGCGATGCCACACTCCAGGTTCTGCAACAGAAATTGGACGAGGCGGAGGCTGCTTCTGAGCCAATGCTCGGAAGACACAACGAGGACGAGAATTGGGGTGTTATCCGTGACGAGCTTCACCGTCAGGCCTCGTATCTTCGGTCGCTAGAAACGAACAACGCAAAGTTAAATGCAGAGCTAGGCAGATACAAGGACAGACACGCGAATCTCGAGGTTCTGCGCGAAGAGAAACGGGCGTTGGAGGGAAAAGTTTTGGTCGTCGATGAGCTGAGAGAAAAGGTTGTTTCGTTGGAGGCCCAAGTGGAGGCAGCAAGACGAGAACGACAGGAGTGGTGCGTCATTTATTTCACCAACGACTGCATGCCGACCCAGCAGCGCACAGGGCGAATAAGTCTACCGAGGTTGCCACGCCTTCCAAGCTATCTGTATCGGTCATCCAGAGCCTCTCCGAGCTCAGGCTGACGCACGCGCGCCTGCTTGAGGAGCATGGCGCTAACATAGCCATCCTCCGGACTCGCGAAGCCGAACTCGCACGTATGAATGAATCCCTCTTAGAAGCCCAAGGGACGATAGGAACATTACAGGGTGAGGTACAGGCTCTCAAAGACAAGGTGGCACGACGCGAGCAACGAGCTCAACTGGCTGAGCGAGAAGTCGGATTCCTGCAAGCCCTTGTGGTGCGTGCGAACACTTGAGCTGCAGTATCATACTTGATCATTTTTCAGACAAGCTTCACTGCTGAAGATCAAGCTACTCGGGAGGCGTCCACTTCAGACAGCGGTCTCTCGCAACGCATACTCCACCTCGAACAATCGCTCTCAGAGTACAAAGCCGTCAATGCCCAACTACAGAAAGCATTGGATGCTATAGACGGCGAGGACGGCGCGGGTGGCGCTAGGCTCTCCCGGAAAGAGTTAAGGCAGCTGATGGAGTACCACAAGGGTGCAGCCGAGGAGACGACTAAAGGTACTGGTCCATTCACGCAACCAAAGAGTTTGTGCTGACCTCCGCGTCGTTTAGCTCTCGAAGAAGCCCACAGCACGGCCAAAGTACAGGAAGACAAGGTCGAAGAGCTGGAACAGACGCTCTTTGAGCTGCGAGGGAAGATTGGGGCTGGAAACCACGTCCCACCGGGCATGCGGGTTCTCTGTCTCCGTGACAATCCGGCCCAACAATGGAGCGACGTCCGACAATCGGCCATGGATCGTCTCAAAAGCGAGAACGGAGCACTCATCAAGCGTTTGAGAGATCTCGAGAGTAGTGGAGTAATTGACACGCAAGCAGGGACGTCACGTGGTGAGGAACTTGTCCCACGTGAGAGCTGGGAGGTGCTTCACAGAGAGAAGGAGGAACTGGAGGAGGTCGTGAAACAGAAGGAGAAGCGGCTACTCCGACTCCAGCAGGTATGTATACAGTTCTCTCTGGCTCATTCCCAGCCATTCAAGCACGCGATCTCCAGGTCTTCACGGCCAAGAGTGCCGAGTTCCGAGAAGCGATCGCGTCCATTCTGGGACTCAAGCTCGCCTTCTACCCGAACGGACAGGTGAGGGTGACGTCGATATATGACCTCTCTGCGTCGTTTGTCTTCCAACCTCTAAGCAAAACAAGCGCGGACGGGGACGGTGCACGGATGCAGCTGGTCGCTCAGGGCGAAGGAGGTCCACAGGATCTGCCGCAGCTGATGCACTACTGGGTGGAGGAGGAGCAGTGCATCCCGGGATTCCTTGCGAGTGTGACGTTGGAGTGCTACGACAAGTCGAAGAGGGAGGGTGCAGGAGATTTCAACGGTTGATGTGTTTTTGACGATAGCGTATACTACTGTATTTGCTTGTTTCCATATCAATATCAATATCAGGGCTTATCATAATCAGATGGTCCAATGATCTATGATTTTTTTTTCCATGCCATAAGTGTTCCTGCCGCGTGGCTTGGACATGCTTTCTGTGCGTGTCAATCAGCGTGTAGTACCGAGCGCCGTTCGTTGATCAGCACTATCAGCACTGCGATATCTCCACTTCCACCAGCGTTCGTTCGATGGACTCGGGCCCGGGCGTCAACACAGCGGCTCTGGTCGTACCCTCTCACTGGCCGAGCGCCTCTTGCCCTTCAAATATTCTCCCCGGTGCATGCACCCAATGCGGTCGTGGAACCGAGCTAGGGAGTATCTGCGGGTCGTGCGCAGCAGGAGGACCGCGTCCTGGCGCCGCGATTCCCGTCGGTCCATCTACGGTGAGTCGTACTGTATGGCCTCTCTCTTGGCATCAATCGTTGTCAAACCCCCTTGACACGGGGGTTCTACATCACAGCCATTCGCAAGCGCGCATGCTGACACTTGGTACTTTCATCGACATGGCAGATAAAACTACACCCGACTGCCAACTGCACCGCCTGTCGCGTCCCGCTTAGAGTCCCGGCACACCTCCAAACCGCGCACGTCCTTTGTCCGCCCTGTCAAGCCTTACATGCCGCCATCGTCAGCAAACCAAATCCCCGAGACCGCGCCGCACCGCGAGCGAATCCCTACCCCGTGGTGCCACCTAGAGCGAAAACGCCGCGCGCGCCCGCCTTGGCCCTCGCGTTCACATACCCCAATCTCCCTGCGCCACCCCCCACGTCAGCATCTGCAGGCGGAAGGGTATACACGAGCGTGAGCCACCGCGAAGGTGTGCTTAGGGTATGTATGCGCTTCGGATGTGGTGCACGGTTGCCCGCGCATGTGCCTGGGAACATGTGTGAGGCGTGTGCTGGCGTTGCATTCGTTCGTCCACCGCCCGCGGCCGTTCCGAAGCGCGTGCCTAGACGTGCAACGGAACACGCGTGTCCCCGTCCACGAGAGTCGCTTGATCTCGTTCGTACTGTAAGTCATCTTTTGATTACCCGGACCGTATCTGGGGGAAACTCAGGTGGTAGTCTCGATCCAGTTGTTATCGCGAGAAGCCGCTCATGGCGCCAGGGCTACGACGGAAGGAAAGGATGTCGAAAATGAGTTGGAGATTGAGCTAATATATCCAGATGTACGCTTTTGATCACTCTTCCCTCTATTCGCATTGCTCAAGCCCGCCGGAGGATACCCCCGTTGCAACACAACATGCTTCTACCACCTCAGAGCATGAGAGGAAAGAGTTCAAACCCATAGAGGATGAGGATGTCGAGCTTGAGCTCGTGTATCCAGAGGTCGGCTCTTTATGTCCTTGACGAGAGACGGAATCCCACTGCTAACTCATTCATCAGGATGCTGCAAAAGCTACGTACACACCATCGTTAAAACCGCAAACCAGACCGTCCCCGCCCACCACACTGCGTGAGCTATTCAGGGACGGTTTGCGGACCATCCCTGCTCTGCAAAATCTCGCCGCTTTCACGGATAAAAGTCCACCGGTCAGTGATATCATCATTTGGAGCGGCATGCAGCCTGGCTAACAAACAAACAATACAAAGCGGCGTTGCCGGATGCCAGGATGTAACGAGACGTTGCCAGCCCAAACTTGTATGCAACGATGCGTCAAGTGTAGCGTTGGAGATTGGAAGCGGCGCAGATTGGCCGCCAAGGACACTCTTGACCCTTCGCGGCGCCTCAGTACCACTTCGCTGACGACGCATACTTCCATGGAAGAAATGGAAGTAATGAACACGCTCGACGAAATATCGGACGTAGAGGATGGAAGCGACCTCCCACCACCACCACCACCGCCCTCCTCTCCTAGCAAAGGCAGTAGTAACGAACTGACGGGCGGTCATGGGATCAACTCCATACCCGGCCGGGACAGTGATCTCACTGGGTTATCTCGCTCGGATTATGACACGGAAAGCATGTCAGACTCGGGGTCGGAACCTGATCTCAGGCTTGCCAGCTTACATGGGGGTACGGGCCTCAGGATCCGCATTCCATTGCTCGTTAATCGACTCCGTCCAGGGAGTTTACTTCGAAAATGCAAGAACAAGAGATGTAATATTGCTCTTCCAAAGGATCACAGATGGAAGACGTGCGGCCCATGTCGGAGAGCGCAAAGAATCAGGTTCGAGAATAAACGGAGGGACATGGTGGCTATTGGTGAGTATGATACTCCTGACGTTGCGCTCATCTCATCGACCGACTCGATAGAGGGGCTGAAGTCTCCTGACTTCCCCTGTCGTCGACGGCACTCTCTCAGCCCGGACATGCGTGAAACCGACGTGACCTTGACCCCCGAGACCTCCCGACCATGCTCTGTGAGGCAATGCCGAAATCGGGTCCCTCTAACCGAGGTCTACGGGTGGAAGACATGTACTAGTTGTCGCGCCAGGGCTCGACGGGAGGCTCGCCGGGAGCGAAATGCACTCCTCGAGACCCAGCATGCTTCGTGCCAACCCGAGATCGTACCCCGTTTTCCGGCGTACCAGAACCGGGGGGCACTGTTATCGTCGTTTGAGGCGCAGATAAAGGGATTCGTCAAGGGCCAAATCATGTACCTCCTTGGGAAGCTGCATGACAGTGAGGGTGGGAGTCGGGCGGCGAGCAAGCCATGGAAACCTGAACACACCCCGGTGACCTTCGTTTTCATGGGTGAGTATTCGATCGTCACTGGCCAGAGGGACGACAGAGGGAGAAGTAGCCATGACCGCGATCATCCGAGGTGGCCCGACAAACCAGCAGAGTTGGATGCGATGCGCCAAGAGGTATCAAGCATCGTTCTGGATTTGGAGTGTATCCTGCGTGCAAAGTTTAGGTGAGATACGCGTTTTTTTTTTGTAGTCGCCGTGGATGATCGTGATTGTAGAGCAGGGGAGGCGTTTGCGATCGACAAGGGGGGGATTATCATGCGGTTTACGAGCGAGCTCGAGCTGATTACGCAAGTCCGCCCTTCTAAGACCACCGTTGGCCTTGTCCCGCCGTCTGCACCAGACTCTGAAGCAAACGGGAACAAAGGCGAGGACGCGCCGTTGACGGCGAAACCACCTCCGAGCCCACCCGCCGCTCCGCTCGTCAAGACGTTCTCTGGCGAATTGGAGGCGGTTGTCGTTCCCGACGAGGCGCATCCCCTGTTTCACGGCCGACGAACAGTGGTTCGGTATCGCATGGTCGGTTAATCTGCATCGTTTGAAGCTCGAGCGCTCTGGTCTGGTTTGGCGTTCGTATCTACATAATATGATACCGCTCGCTCGGAGCGTACATATATGTTCTGCTTGCCTCGGTCCAATCGTGTGTCCGGCCTGCCAGACATTTGCCGGGGCAGGTTTGCATCGATCTATAGTGGTGTCTGCTCGGTAATATAGATTTGTGCGATTCGTGTAATAGTTATTCTACGTAGATGGCTTTCCGATTTTCTTTTGGGTGGACGTTGTGATCTGCTTCGTGCACGCTATCACGCATACCGAAATAGTGCCAACATTACATAATGGACCAAACCACGTGGCTCCACTTGGCACTAACCAGCGCTTAATCTTTTGGGTGTGTTGGCTCCGTATAATCGCAGCTTCCTGGACCTCCTACTTGTAAGTTATCTTTTAAACTCAAACCAACAGTAGAAATCTATGAGGACGATATCCACAACCGTCGACTGGAAATGATGCGGGTGCCCCATCAGGATTCCGGAATCGGCTATCAACTTGATCTATTCGTAGCCAGGCTGTGACTTTCAGACGAGGTTTCCCTAGGAGGCGGTGTCCTTGGTGAGTACGAGTCTGTCGAGTGTCACTCTGGAGCTGAATTCCTGACAACGGCTAACTACGGTCTCGCTACAACGACACAAAACGATTCGAAAGGATTCGACAAACTGAGAATTAAGCCGGCCTCCGCGCAATCAGGAGGTTGGCAAATCAGACTGGTTGTCAATGGGAATCACTATTCAAAACACACAGGATTACCACACCTCACCCATCACAGGAGGATACGTATAGCGCCGAGAGACCCAGCAATCTGATTTCTCCCTCCCCGAGTCCCCCTTTGTTCTCTCCGGACCCACTCGTACTCTCCTTGGTGCAATGAGAATCCTCGGTGGTACCGGCCTCGTGGTTTCCATCGCCTTGGGTGTTGCAGCGCGAGCCTCGACGGAGGCGAACCAAGTTGGAAGTTTGGACGGCCTCTACTCGCTAATTCAGAGACGCATTCCAGCTCACAACAAGTCCTTCAACTTTACTTTGACCTCAAATGACAGCACCCTGGATTCATTTACCTTGAGCGATGCAGACTGGCATGGCCAAGCAAATCCTCAGATTAACATCCAGTGCACCTCGATCAGCGCATGCGCTCGCGGTCTATACACGTAAGACTTTCGCCCTCCCGTTCTTCCAGGGGCTGAAATGACGCTCTTGTTGAAAAAAAAGGTACCTTACCGAATACGGTGGTGTCGACATCTGGTGGACTGGTTCTAGGCTCGAAGACCTTCCCGACAAGTTGCCAGCTGTTGAAGCACCGGTGACGCGCAGTTCACTCGTGAAGTACCGTTACTTCTTCAACACGGTCACGTTCAGCTACACGACCGCGTTCTACTCCTTCGACGACTGGGAACTTCTCTTGGACTGGATGGCCCTCCGTGGGGTCAACCTCCCCCTCGCATGGGTCGGTTACGAATACATCCTCATCCAAGTGTTCCGCGAAACAGGATTGAGCGATTCCGAGATCTTGGAGTTTTTATCAGGTCCGCCTTTCCAGGCGTGGAACCGGTTCGGTAACATCCAGGGCAGCTGGGGTGGCGAGCTGCCGATGCAATGGGTCAATGATCAGTTTGACCTTCAGAAACGACTCATCCCGCGTATGGTTGAGCTCGGGATGACTCCCGTGATGCTTTCGTTTACCGGATTTGTCCCACCCGCACTCTCTAATTTGTACCCTAACGCGACTATCGTCGTTGGGGATCAATGGAGCGGGTTTCCTCCAAGTACTTTTACCAACGTCTCCTTCCTCGAACCTTTCGACCCCCTCTTTCTTACCCTCCAAAAGTCGTTCATTGACAAGCAGGCAGCTGCATACGGAAACGTGTCGCACATCTATACGCTCGATCAATACAACGAGAA
>JBBPNY010000602.1:0-14603 GCA_038091165.1 Rubroboletus pulcherrimus
GGCAAGCCTGCAGTTCGCAGTGGAGAAAAAAAAGTGCATCGGACATGAAGTGATAATCACCTATTGTATTGGACTAAAATGTGAACGAGACATTGTGGAGATGGTGCTACTTGGGATGTCGTGGGCGGCGCATTGGCAGGCTTGTGACCCAATTGTCCTCGATTTTGGCGGGATTAATCAAAGTACTCTTTTACCCCCATTCAAAATAAAATAATAGATAAAAAGTACGCGCTCGTGAGATCACGAATCACCCATTTGCATGGATCCTCATGACTGGTTTAAACAAACGGAGCTGAGAAACGCTGAGAGGAGCTTGGGAGGGTCGGTGTACACGATACAGCCGAGCCGACGACTCTACTTGGCAAACGCGTGCTGTCGCCCGTCTCACGAAGATGGGGAGTTGCGGGATAGGGGGCGGGATGGCAGCGATTTCGAGCTTGCGAAAGCTTTCGTCAGGGGGCTGCTACCCTGGGCTGCCGAACAACGCAAGTCCTACCCAACTGACCGGATGCAAGGGGAGTGTTAGTACCACGTATGCAGTGAGCAGTGGGGACCCAATGCAGGCCTGGTGCATGTAGGTTGGGCGAAATGGGGTCGGGGAGGCTTCTGAACGGTGAGAACACCTGTGACTAAATAGCTAGCCACACCACAGTCCAAATCCGACCAGAGCGCAGGAGATCTGGATCTCCTGGAAACTGGATTTCTGTGTTGCGTGGCAGTAGTCCCGTGAGTAGTCCGCTGACGGACGAATAATAGGTACATGCTCTCCGGCTGGTAGTTGGTTTAGCGACGGAGGCTAGGTCCTACTGGGTATTTGAAAACCTAACCTAACGGTCCGCGCGGGCCGATAAAAATAAATCCGAGACCGTGGGGTAACTTGTAACGCAGCAAAGTTTCTGCGACGTATGGGTGTGGTTGTTCCTTGGAACCTCCGGTTAATTATTTGCATCTCCTGCACGCCGTCGCTCTTCGAGCTTGGCTGCCTTCCGTGCTCTCCGACCTGATTCGACGTCCGTTGGTGAGACCCATTGGATTTGTGAGGACTCTGATGTCGACGAAGAGCCAGACTGATTCGTGTTTTGACCGTCATCGACTTCCTGACGGTTTTCCGTACGTGAGGTACTGCTCTGAACGGACTTCGAGGCCCCTAGTTGTCTCATCCTCTGTTCTTTATCCTTAGGAGGATAGGGTAGTCTCGCGAGTGCTCTCGCAGCAGCAGACTCTTTCGCAGTGTCCCGTGTCGGTCCAGACCCTCTGCCCATCTCGACGCCATCGACTGTTCAAATCACGCGAACGACCACCAACGCAGTGACACGCCCACGCCGGCCACTTACAATAGAAGAGGGAGGTGTAGGTGCCGTTGAACGGGACCGGAGGCCGCTGTCACCCAGTTTATCCTCTGGGCGAGATCTTTTCCGCGAAGCATTTGTAAGCGTCGTAAAAAGAGATCTTGATAGACTGATGCGAGCGTGAGATGGCGGCTGGATGGCAATGTTTGCTTTTGTAGGTCACGTACCTAGCGGCTGCGACTCTGACATGTGGCCGATCTCGGATGGCTTGTGGATATGGTTCGGAGAAGACAATAGGGTCTTGGACCAGCGTAGGGGCTGATATGTTTCTTCTTCTCAGAGAGAGTTCTGGGGTATACTCGAACATACTGCTTTAGCCGCCAAATGTGATCGCAGTGATTCATGGCGGTGGTATGGGAAACGAACAGCCTAAAGTCTTGCCAGGCTGTCATCCACGTATGATTCGGCAGAGATGTTGAAGCAAAACAAATACATACCTAGCCTAGCCCCTCACTGTCTTGCCTCCCGCAGAAGCGATGTCGAGGGTGACACTGCCAATAAGACGGCCTGTTTCAAGTTTGCAACATTAATTCCGACCTAGCTAGGTCTTGTCATACTTGACGAGTCGTTTACCTTGGATCTGCCTCTCGTACACGTCCTCAGTGAGTCACTCTCTGGAGACATGTACCTTTCGTTGCAAGCTGAAAGAACGCGTGAGGTCTGAAAACGTGCCATTCACATCTGGTAATGCACTGCACCCGGGTGGCGTCGCTCGAATTCCCAGTGTCAGATATGTTAGCCGAGTTCTCATAAATCAGAGTGATTATTTACCACTCGCAGTCGTCCGGGACGCATCTCTGCAGCGAACCCCCATCACCATCTCAGGCTTATTTTAACTACTCCTGGACATGTCTACCGAACCTGCGTACACCCCTCTCGACGAAATACCCCAGGTGCGTCCTCCTATCTGACACCCAGAACCGTACGAGTCAAGCGTCCTTATCCCATTCTAGATCCACGCCGACCTACGCAAGGGTTTTAGAGCTGGGAAACTCAGGTCCATCGAGGCCCGCAAGACCCAAATCCTCCAGCTCGCCTATCTCCTCAAGGATAACTATGACCGTTTCAAAACAACTTTTACGGAAGACCTCGGTCGTCCATCTCTCGAGACGTCCTTGTGCGTATCCTTGTTATGCTACCCCTTTGATGACAGCCTCGTTGACGGGTCCCTTTTCGACTGACACAGCCTCGAACTCGAGTCGACCATAAGCGACTGCAAAATTGCCTATGACCGCGTCGACAAGTGGGCTCGCACAGAAAAGGCACCTTTCAACATCAACTTTACAGCCCTCCGTCCTGTCATCCGAAAAGAGCCCAAGGGCGTCGTTCTCGCCATCACCCCGTTCAACTATCCAGTTTGGTTGGCACTCGGTCCTATGGTATGACACGTTTTCCCCGTGTTTCCTCTTCACGGTGTTCATGTCGTACTAGATTGGCGCCATCGCGGCGGGAAACTGTTTCGTGCTCAAGCCGTCCGAGCTTTCCCCGGCTACCAGCGGTCTCATCGCTGAACTTGTTCCCAAGTATATGGATTCTGATGTCGTACGCGTCGTTATGGGGGGTGTTCCTGAGACGACCAAGGTAACACCTTCACCGGGACTGCCGGAGACGTGATTGGCTGATATGAAGACCCATAGCTCCTAGAACTCCCTTGGGACCACAGTGCGTGTTTTTAGCGTGTGTCAGTCTGGGAGTTCGAGCTGATGTACGCGCGTGATAATAGTTTTGTACACTGGGAACGGACGGGTTGCGAAGATTGTGTGCGCTGCAGCTGCCAAGACGCTGTCGCCTGTCAGTCTCGAGGTAGGTTGCGGTGTATGCGCGTCCCGGAGTGATTTTTGACTCTCTTTCAGCTCGGTGGCAAGTCCCCCGTCGTCATCGACCCCCGGTGTGACCTCAAAACGGCGGCGAAACGTATCATGTGGGGCAAGTGCGCGAACGCAGGACAGACCTGCGTCGCGCCAGACTATGTTCTCGTTCAGGAAGACGCTCAGGACACGGTCATCCAGGCGCTGAAAGAAGCGTTCGTCCTTGTATGGTATATCCCGCAACTGCCATTGCTGATCACCTTTCGTCCCCTATAGGCACGATGAGTTCTATCCGAATGGCGCCGTTGAGTCACCTGACATCACCCATATCATCAGCAAGCCGCACTTTAATCGCATCAAGGGTCTGCTGGAGAAGACGTCCGGAACGGTCGCGTTTGGCGGTCAAACTGACGAGTCCAGATTGTTTATCGCGCCTACGGTTGTCAAAGGGGTGAAGGGCGACGACTCGTTAATGAGCGAGTAGGTTGATACCTTCCAGAAAGCGATCAAGCACTAATCCATGATACAGAGAGTTATTTGGTCCCCTCCTTCCTATAGTACCTGTCAAAAACCTCGACGAAGCCATTGAATTCATCAACAGCAGGTGTGTTTTGTTCACTTGCATATTGACGTCGTCATGATCGTTCGTGCAGAGACCACCCACTGACACTCTACGTCTTTTCGCAAGACTCGAGCTTCAAGAACAAAGGCAAGTGGTCCGCTCCGCTTGCTTGACCTATTGTGCGCTTGACTATGGATATTGTAGTTTTCGACAACACACAGAGTGGATCGGTTATTGCCAATGACACGCTGCTCCAGTGCGGAAGTGGGTAGCGATTTTCTCGATGACTATGTTTGATATGACCAATTCGCTTTTCACAGCTGACGGTCTCCCAGTGGGTGGCATTGGACCGAGTGGAAGTGAGTGCATCCTTTGACTGCGACTTGACGCAACTCCAACGGGGGTTGCGAACTCCAGGTGGTTATCAGACACGCAAGTTCAGTTTTGATCTGTTCACTCACCAGAGAGCATCGCTCGACTCCCCTTCCTGGTACGCGTGAAATGGATGATTTTTTTTTTCTAGACTGACGCACTCGGGGACTCAGGGTTGACAAGGTTCTGGGGAGCAGGTTTCCCCCTTACAGCGTAAGCCCGTTGCTCCAATCAAGAGAAATGCATTGTGCCAAACGTTTTCCCCCAATCAGGTGAAGAAGGAAACCTGGCTCAAGACTGTGCTCGGCGTGCGGCTGCCGCCGCGTCCTCTGGCTGCGCCTGGCTCCGAGGGTGAGAGCAAATTAGATTTCGTTTCTGTGCGGCCCGAATGGACCCTATTAATACAGGCAATCGTAGTGCGTAACGTTGTAGCGCAAAAGTGGGGGTTCTTGGTTGGTGCGATGGCTATTCTCGTTGCGTGGAGGCAGTTGGGAGATGTTCGAGGACTGTTCCAATGGTTGAGCGGTTTCTTTGTCTGAGTTGCCCTTTCGATAGTGTATCGCTTTTCACGTTCAATTAGATATCTGGGCTGTTTATAATAAACGTGACTATGTTATTATTCTGTAGCTGTCTTTTCCGATGAGATGTGGATTAACGTTGTCGGTTATGATGCCCTCCTACAATGTCCCCAGGCCCTGTCGTGGCATCCCCTCTTCATACCCAGTCGAAATAATAGCGTTGGCGTGATGAAATAGAATAAAAATGACTAAATCCGCCTCCAAGTGGTCGCCCTGTCCTCGTCTGATTCTGAGGCGTGTGGTGCATGTGACCCGCGCTTTCTATGCGACTGCGACGGGTCCGTCGTCGGATGACGCACATGCCACGCCAACGCCTTGCGCTGTTTCCGCGTCTGCACGACCTCGGGTACGAGCGCACGCAGTGCGTCGACGTGTCCCGCAGAAAGCTTGGCCAGCGGGGACGTCGAGAGCAAGAGGAGCTCTGCGGGGGTGTATACACCCGGTATGGGTATGGGTAATACCGACGCGGATACGGATGCGGGTACTGGGTGGTGACGTCAGCACTTCATCGGGCAACGGATACATGGATACGTACGTGTGACGTGTGTGGACGTGGGGGAGGAAAAGGGGGAGAGGGCGCGTGAGCTCGAAGGGGAGGGTGAGGGTGTCCTGGACGAGCTGGAGGTGTAGGACGCGGGGGTGCGTCTATGAACGGGGACATAGAGCCGCGGAGAGGAAGGGGACGACGGGGAGCGGACGGGGATGGGGATGGGAGAGGACATGTCGCTGTTGCTGGACTTGGCTGTGGGTCATGATCGGGGTGGGTTTATATGCGCTGGAGACGGTGGCGAGACACTGCAAGGTCAGCGCCATTTCTGGAAAGTTGTGCGTGCGAGCGAGAATGTTCGATGTCATTCTCGCCCGATCAGACGCTGCCATCAGCCAAGCTGAGATAATTCTCTCGTGAGTGGTGATGCAATTCGTGGCGATGCGAACGTGCTGATTAGTCCGGGTACAAAAGTATATATGTAAGCGAGCCCTCCCTCCTTCAAGCGTCGATAAAGTTCCTGACGTTCTCCAACCACTTCACGTACTCCTACACACACACACAAGTCAGCCAGCACCCCATCGAAAGCACGCCATTCATACGTACCTTTTGTTCCTTGTGTTCCGAGTATTCCGGAATAAACGTGGCAAGGCTCTCGTTCACACCCCGCTCGTTCAACCACTTTTCAAACTCTTCTTGAACCGCCACATCCAGCGTGTCAAACTGAGGACCAATGTACAGTCCACGACGTTTCCAGTCTGCCTCTGCAGTCAGTTCGGTACCGAGCTTGGCATCAGGGTAGAATGAGATATTGTCCACAAGGAAGGCCCCTTCTTGACACATCGTATCAATGTTGAGCGATGCCTTGGCATCGTTCTGTCCCCAAACGACACCTCGTCAGTCCACAACGGACACCCAAAACCCAAACACGACGACGGAACCAACTGACCTTGGTGACCGAAAACGACACGCGAATGGGATACGACTGATCATGTTCCTCTTCCCCACTTTCCTCGCCATCTTGGCCAAACTCGGACTCCTCTTCCATATTTTGAATGTCCGCGATCGAGAACATGACACGGACGCTAAAACGTTCATGAGCCTCATCACATTTACCACCCAACAGCGCATACACCCACTTTTCATTGCCAAACTTGCGTGTGAGCGTGACCTCGTCGTTGCCCTCGACGTCCTCGATCTACAACACGAACATGCCCGTTAATAAGCATTGTCAATGAATGGGCATACGACAAAAAAGGGGGAACTGACCGTCCACACGCCCTGCGCCTTGAACGCCTTCAAGAACTCGGGTTCCTCCGTCGAAGCACTCTCTTTCTCATACTTGAGCTCCTCGGCCAACTTTTGTGAAAAGACGACGTCTGCTGTTGGCATATAGTGAGCGAGTGCGTTCTCCCGGCGCAGGGCATCACGAAGACGTACAAGCACCCTCTGAGAACCGACAAGAGGTCATGGAAAACGCTCTCGTCGCCGACAACGCCACGCGGGGGGCAGCCTGAGCAGAGAGACAGAGCGTCCGTCCACTGCGCAGTGCCGGACGCGCAACGACCCGAGAAGACACAGAAGTGAGCTGGCGAAGAGTACGGAAGGCCGACATCGTGAACAGTGTTTTCGTTGGTCGTGCAGAAGAGACGAAAAAGTGAACCAGGACGAGAAAAGATTTCAAGGACGAGGTTAAGGAGTATACTCCCACAAACAGATGTTGAGCCAAAATTTAAGCGACGTGTTTGGCAAGAGCCTGTGAAACAAACAACCTGTCGCTCTATTTGGAAGGTCCGCTCCAGTGTGCAGTCTTTACCAGGAAATGTAAGAACACTTCCAATACTTCAGACAAAGACGTCGAATTCTGGCAAATGAGCTAGGACAATTGATGGTCACCCAAAATCATCTTCACCATTCCAGCTACATATAGTGCACTACCCCAAACCAGAGTACCTTCAAGGAAGAAAATGTCAACAGATCAGAATCAAGTTGTCAGACCTACACACAAACAGTTACACCTACTCAAAATCGACACACAAAACAGGATAGCATCAACAAATTTAAAGAACGAAAAGCATAACATTGGAAAGTGTGGGACCCACCAACACCCACCCACAGAGAAGCCACGTGAGGGGAGCATGGAAGGAAGGCAAAAGGAAGGCAAAAGGAAGGCAAAAAGTCTATAGAAATACAAACGACAAAGACTAACTTTAGCTCGACTTGCAATTGAAACGTAGTCTGCATCCCCGGCCCGCGCAGCTGTTTGACCAATAAGACGATCCCAAAGGATTGCATCACACTTCCCATCTTCGCCGAGACCAGCTTAAAGGTCAAAGAAAAGTCGGATGAGTTAGAGATTTCAGAATCTCGTAGAGGAGACAGAATAGAAATCAATTCAAATCGAGCAATAAAAAAGAAGCAATGAAACAATATCAGGGAAGCATAGGTGACAGACAAGGACATCAAATCACGGGATGGACAGCACTGAGCAAGGTGGAGGACGTGTTTGCTGGCATACACAGCAAACAATCAGTTGTCGTGCTCAGGGGGGCTGTTCGCTCCGGTGTCGGAAGCGTGATCGCTCCCTCCGGCTGTTCCGCCGGAGGTCGGGCTCTCTTGTGTAGTCGCAGCAGCCTTTTGCTTCTTAAGCTTGGCTTCGCCGCCCTTGCCTGCGCGGGATCGCTTCTTTCCAGTTGCAGCGGTACCATTGGTCTGTCCTTCAGCTTCCGTGGACCTCGACGCCTCCGCGGGATCGATAGTGGTTGCCGGGGTCCCATTTGAAGGCGGTGGAAATGCGCTTGGAGCGACTGACGCAGCATAGTGGGGGAAGAAGCCCGGCGGTGCCAATGGATAGTACGGCACTATGGGAGGGTGGTTCGCCCCGTTAGTTCCGCCTTCGGGAGGAGATTGTCCCTCGTGTCCAGGCGGCATGAAACCCGGAGGCGGAGGATAAAAGTAGGGATAAAACCCTTCCGGAGGAGGCGGGTAGTGCGGCATCGCCTGGATGGGCGGGGGTGGCTGGGTACCAGCGGGGGTCTGCGCAGTTCCGTTTGTGGCTTGCCACTCAGGCTCGCCATCCGCGGCTGGCGACACTTGCCGAGATAAGTGTGCATTGCAGACAAAGGATCAGATGTGCGTACCGACAAAGGACGATTCTGTGTTAGTGTTGGCAGTCTTGTTCTTGCGCTTGTAAGGGCCACGCTTGATGCCTTTTTGGCGCTCTTTGCGAATGCCATCCACACAGCTGTCTTGAATGCCATACTTGATGCAGCGCTCACACGGACGGGCTTCGTCACAGCGCTTACATGCATTGGCACAGTTAGTACACTGCAAGCGAGGTTAAAATAGTCAAAAACACAAGTTACAGGGTTGGCACTAGCGACTGACCGCCATCTTGACCTGCTTACGCTTAGGACGTTGTCCATTGGCAGCGGCAGGCATAGATTGTGGAGACTGCGCAAAGCCTATTTTTTTCTGATGTAAGAAGAGTTCATGACTGGCAAAAATATTGCGCACCTTGGCCGGGGGGAGGGGGAGGGTAAGGATACATCATTCCAGGCGCAGCTGGAAAAGGAATCATGTATTGCGGTCCTGGGGGCACGCCGTTGGCGTTTTCGCCGTGACTTGAGTCGGGGGGTTGGGCATAATATATCGGGTATCCAGGAGGATAAGCAGCGCCGAGGGGCTGAGCATACGGGGGCATGGCGGGGGGGTAGGGGTGTTCTTGAGTGACTGGACCAGCGTTCTTAGCGTGATCATTGACCATTGTGGTTGGGAACAAGAAAAGTGACCGGGGCTGCCCACAGATTATCTTCTATTTGCGTAAGCAGATAGGCGCGGGACTGCGGGAGGAAAAACATGTCGGAAAGGAGGTCAGCACGGGGGAAGAAGAACATCACGACGAGAGAGTCAGAGGAGCGCAGTTATGGTACGAAGACAGGAGGGTATGTAGGAGGGGTAACTCACTCCGCTCGAAATTGCTTGTTTTCCGATCCGTCGCCGCTCAGACTTACTGGTTTCCGCCCCCCGGCTTGTGTTTCGGGCAATCTCCTCTTGTATTCGTCAGTTCAGGAATAAGACTGTATTGTTTGTTTTTTTCGAAAATTCAGTGGCAGTAAAGGTCAGGGATCCGCGTGCACGGGAGTCAGGCTGCAATGGTAACCGTACAAGTGAGGGAAGCTGCACGTGCGAACTAAACCTTTTGGGGATGGACCGTGCGCGTCAACCCGCCCCTCTGGTCATCGCGAGCGATGACGACGACATCATACATGCTGAGCGCGTCAATCACTACCGAATTATGTGCCATAATTATCGTCGTTGACAGCTCGCCCGCTTCTTGCTCTGCCACATGATCTCCTTTTCTCCGCCCCAACCATGACCAGCTCCGCTCGAACGCGGGTCCCTACAAAACATTCTCTGTCCACCGTCAAAACAGCCCTCCACCCTCAGCCATACATCGTCGATTCGCTGTCTAGGCGATCGCTGCTCTATACTGAATTTCTCACCCAAGGACGGCACATTTTGCACGATCTCTTCGGCAAATCAAATGCACATGAGCTGTGCGTCGCTTGGGAACTCGCCTGTGCGCGCCGTATTCGATTCTGCTGCTGGATTTTCCTCACACAGCCCGCCTTAATTCCCCTCATGGTCTCCGATCAATCCGCTCCTCCTTTGGAGTTCCACAGGATCGCCGCTAATTGGGCACGATTTTCCATGGAGGTTATTGCATGGTTTGGATCTCCCTGATAGGAAAAGATAACATACACGCCCTCTTCAAGTTTACCCACCCACATCCAATTTTGTTCGTCATCGCCGAAAGTGGATCAAAAAGCCGTGAAAAAAATGCCACACGACGCGAGGATGCGTTGATCTTGAGCACTTGTGATACATCAAAGCTAAGCATCTTCTATGTTTCACAGCCTTCTTCTTTACGAGTCAGATTTCTATGTAAGTCCATGTGTGGCTTCGATCTTACCACATGGTTGACATTGAACAGGGTACGGAAATTTTTTTGTGGCGATGCTAACTTGCCCTCCCTAGAATCAAGTCATGCAGTGATGTGATCCAGTCGTCACTAACCCAGCTCATACAGGAACGAGATCATGGTATGCAGCCATGATAAAAGGATCGAAGCTTCAGCTTTCCTTGCGTTCGACACAAACTACTGTACGAACATCCTTGGCGGCCCTGCCGAGTCCGCCAGGCCCGGGGTATAAACAAGTGATCCGATACCCTCAGTGGATTCACGTTCCAGGGGGAGAGAAGTTTAACCGGAAACAGCAACCAGGATTCTGTTCATATCAGTTTTGTCCTTGTGTCTGCATGGTGGTCGGCGGTCGTTGATCATGAATTTCCTGCGTTATTCTGCGAAGCAACCCGTTCCTGTCTCCGACCACAGCTAGCATGGGAACTGTGACTCCTTGGGCCTATGCAACGTCCATTTGATGATCGTCGATTCCCTGATCAACGCGTGCGCTTGAAACTTTAGCTTATGATCAACTTTTGCCTCCTTGAAATTAGACTCGGAAATCCTGACCTTTTCACCATAGGCTTAGCCTTACGCTATGGTCTGCTTGAGCCTGGTGCCGCGAGGAACAGGGTGTGGAAAACTTAGCTCCTGAGCGTGCGCGTGCGAAACAAGTCCTTCCAAGTCCTTCGTCACTGCAGGTCTGAATCACGCACGGATTCTGATGTGCTCCAAGCAACTGGAACTGCGCGGTCTCATGTAGACGATAGCATTGACGTGAAGCAGTGCTGATGTATTGATATGTATTGTGCATTCCTGAGTCGCAAAGGGTCTACTTGTCCTCGTGAGATAACCATGAGACATAAGAGAAGATAGGGCCATGGTGGTGTGGGTATGATCAGTGATGTGCTCATGTCGCTCCCTGAACGTTCCAATGTAGGACGGGGAGGAACTTTGCGAGGCGGCGATTCCCGTGAAAGTATATAGGACGCCCGAGACGAGTAGGTTGCGCGACACTTGCTGGAGGACGCGCCTATGTGCCAAAATGTCTTCTCTGGTCTGTGAGGGGAGGAACCGGGGCATGGGCGATCATTGTCGTCCCGAAGAAACAGAGGAAGAAGCAGCAGTGGCCGGCTGTAGTTTGTCAGGCTGCTGGCTTGCTGCCGTATATGCTGCACGTTCGTGTGGGAATATTCATCGACTATCGTCATCTAATGAAATGGAGGGTTAGAGTGCTGTGTAGTATGGACTTGCACGAGGCTATATGTGGATTTATCGACAGCAGGCACAGCGGTGATTGGGACTAGGTATGTACTTGGTAAGAAGGTACTATACTCTGATGACCGATGCGAGTGTTGGCACGAGTCATGTACGTCATATCATGGTGATGACTCAAGTACTCATGAGACTGCTGTGCCAATTGGTTGTCCTCGACGGGAGTGTGCGGCCATGGTGAGTAACCATCGATATCATCCTCGATACCCGTGATGAAACGCTGTGACTGGTCGTCCTCGACGTCGGCGGCCATTGTGAGTAACAATACTCATCGATGTTATTGCCCGGGCCGGTGAAGTGAAACTTGTCAAGCGCTCGAGCCCGTCTTGAGGGATATCGATAGGGCGATGTGTTCGTGATCGCCGTCAAGTTGGCGATTTTCAGTCCGCCGTACGTCTTATCTACAGCTAGTCTCGTTGCTAGCGCCTTGATGTCTTCTCTGACTCGATGCTTTCACTCCCGGGCCGTTTGACACAAAAATCTCACGCACGTATTTCCATCATGTCCATCGTTCCCTCTGTATTTTTAGGACGACGGTTTTCTACTGGAAATATTGTTGAAGTATTAACCCATTCCTGCATTTTTCTGGGGGCATCTGCATTACTAAGTCACGATAGTCTATACTGACGCTATTCATCGTCAGTCATCAATATTTCTCCGAGTTCTGTTCGCTCACTCGTCGCTGCAATCAAGGTACATTACTTGACGTCACAGTTTACCTTTGCTGAGCGCTGGTTAACAGTCCTTGCGCCATGGACACTCAGTGATTCAGTCTTCACTAAGCATGGTACCTTGACAGTATTCCAGCTTTGGCGGGCGCCAAACCAATATAAAAAGACAACCGAATTGCTGTTCAAAGGAACTCCGTCATACACACTACCCTCCCTCGACATGCCCTCGATAACGAACAGGCCTGCCCCTGGTATCTCTTATTTTACCCCTGCACAAGTGCCCGTAGCTGGCACTGCATATGACCCACAACCAGATGGCAACCCAATACCCAAGCTATTCCAACCCATCAAAATAAGAGGCACCACGTTCCATAACCGTATTTTCGTAAGTGCTTTCGTCCAGATTTGCATGGTCCAGCAAACAAATCGAAACCAACTTTAGCTCTCTCCACTTTGTCAATATTCAGCCGAAGACGGTCACCTCACTGCTTGGCATCTAGCTCACCGTCAGTACGCCCCTTTGTTTTAGAATGCCAAGTTTAGAATGCAAAGGGCCTTGACACATCCCCAGTTGGCGGTATCTTTACTCGGGGGCCTGGGCTATCCATGATCGAGGCGACAGCCATTGTACCTGAAGGACGTATCACACCAGAGGACACTGGTTTGTGGAAAGATAGCCAGACCGAGTCGCTTCGCAAGATTGTTGAGTTCGCCCATTCTCAAAACCAGAAAATTGGTATTCAACTTGCGCACGCAGGTCGCAAGGCGTCCACAGTCGCTCCATGGTTACACCCTGGATTGGCTGCCACCGAGAAGGTCGGAGGATGGGCTGATAATGTGTGGGGGCCCTCGGCGGTACCATTCCATGAGAACTTCCCAGTACTGAAGGAACTTTCCAAAGCCCAGATCAAGGAGGTCGTGGCTGCATTTGCTAACGCTGCAAAGCGTGCGCTGAAGGCTGGCGTTGACGTGATCGAGATTCACAATGCCCATGGATACTTGTTGTGCTCATTCTTGAGTCCTCAATCTAACAAGCATACAGGTGAGTATTGAAACGTCATCCGATAGGAGTTTTCTTTTCTTTTTCTTTTGTATTATGAATTACTTATCAGATAAGTCTTATCTTATCAAGATCCTTCTGGAATGTTCTATCTATGATATCATTGATTAAAGTAATCATTCCATGGGATTCAATGAAGTTCCATAGCTAGCATATATAAAGCTGTGTACTTACTACATGGTTTCTCCATGTTTGGAATTACTCTTTTCTGCTTAGAATTACTTGCTTCAGCAAGTGTCTCAGTGGTGTGAGTCAAGTCCCTTCCTTGCTGGGCTCTTTGCCCCCTGATGCCTTTTCTTATTTGACACCACTATCGCCTTCACCTGTTGCTGCTCATTTTGAGCCAGCGCTGTTTACTCAGACCCTCCCCACATCCACGTTAACACCTCGTCGGTGCGTGTACCATACCCAGCTCCTAGGGTCAAAGGAAGTGTTCCTCTCAGAACTATAAAACGAGGCAGAAAGACACTGCGCCCACATCTGCATATATGGTTGTCCACCGTCATAAATACAGATAAAGTTGCTTTTGTGGATAGTGCACTATCACCCATTGTCACTTGAGGCCTAAGTGTCCGTATCTCCCTACATGATGGTTAGGGGTGGGTTCGTGTGATCACCCGTAACGTCACATCATCTGAAGTTCTGAACTTGCATTAAAAGTTCTATTGTGCATTAAAGACCTCCCTCCACTGTGGTCCATGCATGAAAGACGACCGCCTGCAGAATTTGTGAAAGAGCCGCTGGAGAATGAAGATACCTGTTACGAAACCCCCTTTCTTCACACCATTCTCGCCCCTCCCCACTCTCACAGCATGTGACTTCTCGATCACATGACCTGCATGTTCCCTGGCACATGACCGTTCACCACACATGACCCAGACGTGTCGCAACACACCTAGTCGCCCACCATCATTTACCTCGGGAACAGCCACATTCCCAAGCCATCAAACTGCCTGCTGCTGTGTTGCGCACAGCCAAGTGATTTGCCAATCTCGATTGATCGGCAGTGCCTGCCATCAGTGCTGCCTCATCAGTGATCCCATCAATTGGATCTCATTGGGGATTGCCATTAGACTAATTGGGCAGACAATAGTGCAGTGTGAGGAAGAGGAATCCAGATTGGGGAGCACAGCCCATAGAAGCAGGCTATAAATATGAGCTCTGCTTTAACACCTCTTTCTCTAGTTTAGTCCACTTGTATCACAGACGGGATCTTTGCTCCTCGAAGCTCTCCGCTGATACAGTATGTATTAAGGCAACTCAATCAGCTTCCTTTTCATTTACCTCTCGCCAGGCTCGGTGTAAGCCTGCAAGTTAGTCTCTGGTCCCTGTAGTGGTTGGCATTTGTGCTTAGAACCCTGCAAGCGTTGCTTCTGCAACAATATCCCTCTTCCGCCTTTGGTCCTGAGTACAGGGGAATACTGCCCCAGAACCTGTATGCTTGGACTACGCGCCTTGACATCCTGGACCCTAGA
>JBBPNY010000603.1:0-14602 GCA_038091165.1 Rubroboletus pulcherrimus
AGGAGGAGGGTCCAGAGAGGAGGGCGTGTCCACTCGGCAGGGGTGGGGGGAGGGAATGTGTGCGGAGTGGAGGGAGTGACTTTGTCTGGCTCGTCGAGGGTGTGGGTACGTCCGTGTTCGGACTCAATGCGAAGGTGTGGTCTGGGTCTGTGGCGGGGGGGGAGGGGGGGACCTCGTCAGTTTGACGCGGGTGTGCTGAGGGCTCTGTCTTTGGAGAGCGGTCTTGCTGTAGACTCGAACGGGGGGGCGTCTTGTCGTCGTCGCTGGTGGGAAGGACACGGGGTGGGTTTCGAGCCTCCCACAGATGCGGCAGCCACTGGACCGTATTCGGTTGAGAGCGATAAGCGCGTGTACAACTGTACGTACCTCTTTCAACATGTACGCTGCAGCAAAGCTAGAGAGGGCGACTGCGACATAGAAGCCTGCGCGGAGGGCGAGATCCCTTGGGCGGCGCATAGTACAGGAATGGACTACGTTCGGTTCCAAGGGCGGGCGGCATTCCTGGATTAGAAAGGGGTGCAGAGACCATGAGGCGAATAAGGTCGCGTGGAAGCGAGCGGACGGGTGACCTGGGCTTGTACGGCTGTACCTGCCCCGTTTAGTGCAGCGCCGAGCTGATCCTGGAGAGGAACGAGGGGAGGGGGAGCAATTGCTGAGAGCAAGACTTTCGGGGGGATGAGAAATATTTTTTAGGTCGATTAGGTTATCTTTGAATTCCATTATTGAGTGGCTCGCTTGTCGTCCTCGACTGCTCGTCGTCTCACCCACATCGACATCTCTTCAACTCAGCCATGCCCGCGACCGACAAGCTCGAGCCCGACAGGACTTCAGACGACAGGGACACCGACAACGAAAGAACCCAACAACACAAACCAAAGTCCCCATCCTCTAAATGTCCGTATCGTCTCCCTCGTTCTCCTCCCCGCTCCTAACCTTCCATCATTCCCTAGCAAAGGACGTCTCCCATGTCCCATGCAAGTTCTTCAAAGTCGGCGCTTGCACCGCCGGCTCCTCATGCCCCTTCTCTCATGTCGTCCACGAGCCCGGTCAGCAAAAAGACGTGTGCGCCTGGTTCGTCAAGGGAAACTGCAAGTTCGGCCACAAATGTGCATTAGCACATGTACTACCAGGCCAGAGCATGTCTATGGATCGGAAAAACAAGAAGGCGGCCCAGCTGGCAGCCAATGGTAGCGCGTCGAGTACCCCCGCTCGAGAATCCAGGAGCTCAAAGGGTGGAAAGAAGGATGGTCGCCCGTCGGCAACTCCCCACGGCAGTTCATCCTCCGGTACTGCCGTGAATGCTCGTACTGGCCTGCTCTCCGGCTCGACAGCCCCAACCCGTACCACCTCAGCTCGCCCGCCCATGGCAATGACCCTCACGGCCACTCCCTCCGCACCCGCACCCCCTGTCAAGGACACCGATTTCCCCCCCTTCCTCCTCCCAGATGATGCTGACGCCCTTAAGCCCAATAATGCAGCCGCCACCAACGCCAATACGGAACCTACGTTCGCTGCAAAACAGCAGACAGAGGATGAGCAACAACAAGAGACCACGCCTTCGGAACTGCCCCCCGAGTCCCCGTCTCCCATTCACCCCGGAAATTCATCACCACCCACTCTCCCTCTCAGCGTACCGAGCGCACCACGCCGCCCAGTCCTCCCTGTGGACGCTGCGGATCTCGGTCCCATCGGATCACCCCCGCGAGGATCATTATCAGCCCATTCGCCGATTTCGTCCGGAGATTCTCCGCAGAACGCCGGAATTCCCTCGACGTTTCATGCACAGACGTCATTGCTCACAGAGTCCAGGAATCGGCTCGGCGCAGGGGCAGGCGTGCCCTCTTCTCTCGGACACACCCACAGTCAAGTATGGAAAACGGACGCTGGCTCGGTCTCCGCACAAGGGACCAGCCCGGGAATCGACATCAGCGTCTTTGGGGAGCGGGATATTTTGTCCGCAGACGAAGATTTGGAAGAATTCCTTCCTTCTTCGCTTACCGACCTGTTGACCCCTTCGGAGCGTTCCCGTAGAATGTCTCGCACACACTCTGGATCATCTCGCCCTGTCAATCTGAACGACGCACCGTCCCCACTCGCTACCGCCCACGCCCACCTTCCCCAAACGCAGAGTCATCACGCCAATCATCGCTATTCGCGTTCCGTTCCTGCTCCTTCTCTTCTGGGTGATGTCAAATCCATTTGGGCCGAACGTGCCCTCACGACCAATGGCGTGCCTGCCTCCCCAGACAAGCATAACTTTGGGGTAGGGCCAATAGGTTCGGGCACACCGAGCTCGCTCAAATCTCCCAACGGTTTCGGTGCGCCTAACTTGGGGAATACCATTACACCGTCGGGAACAGGGACAACCGTTTTCCGGGACGACTCACATTCGCCTTCGTCCTCCCTGCTTGCACCGTCGAACGCCTCCGCTGCATTCCTGCCTGGTCTTCACCATTACTACTCCAAGATGAATTCGGGAAGCAATAACGGTCGGGCTCCCAACGCTGGACTCGGGCTTGGCGCTGGTTTAGGTCTCGGTGGGCTGAGCCGCTCACCCCTTTCTCACGCTCCCATCCATGGCCCAGCTGCAGACGAGGGACGGGCGGGCGCGAACAATGGGGCGGGTATCGGCCTCGGGCTTGGAGAAGCCACGTCCCGTGCCCTCCAAGCACACGCCCCCGGCCAGAGTCTCCCACAAGGCCTCGCAGCTGGCTACTCGCGCATACACGCCCTTCCACTCACCGGATCACCCTCCTCACTCGGGGGTTCGAGCGTCGGCGCGGGTGGTGCATTCAGCCCTGGACACGGGCCGGTGCCGTTTGGTATCAACGCCGGGCCGGGGCAGGACTGGCACTTGCAATCGAACCAGGCGCATCTATCCACGGAGGCGATCTCGCATCTCTCCCTGTCTGCGCACTATGACCTGAGCTCGACTGCAAACCCGACGTCGTCTGGTGCTCCTCCCATCTCGTCCTCGACGGCTGCGCTCGAGTCCATGTTCTCACGGCTCCCGCCGACGGGCGGCGGCACGCCACTCCGTACGCCGCCCCATGCTATGAACAACAACAGCAGGAACTGGCACCCACAAAACGTACACAGCCCACTCAGCCGGCCGATTTGTGACGACGACGAGCTCTTTAGCATGGATGGATGATGCCCTTTTTTGTGCGCGTCCTCCCGTGAGCACGTTTTTGTCTCCAAACGTTTCCCCATACCAAAATTGAAAACGATAAAAAGTTCGATCATGGACGAAGAATGAGAACAAATCCCCCTCCTCCCCACCTCATCTACGTATTTACGTACAAGTAATGTGTTTATCTGCACTCAAGAGAACGATCGGAGAGGCTGGATACCTATCTAGTATAGTCTCTTCTCATTTCTCTTCTTATTCCCTACACGGTTTATGGTCTCGCTGAGCCACCATACGATGTCGGTGTTCTTGTTGTCTTGGGGGTTTTTGAAAAATATTTATACCGTCGTCTTTGTTTCTCTCTACCTCCCCTTGTATTGGAGAGACCCTGAGCAGAGGGAGGATGTACAGCTGCGCATGTATTGATGTGACTGTAATCTTGGTAAAACAAACACGAGAATGAAAGGCAGGCGTATATCGGGGTGTAAGGCTGTAATACAAGTCGTACACGTTCATCCTCGCCCTCCCTGCAACGTTTATGCACCAAAATCGACCACACCCAAGCCTCCTTTCTACTCGACTTCTGATTTGATCCTCTTGGCGGGCGTCTCGAGGGTGCCACCGGTCCCTTCGTATTCCTCCTCCTTGATCTTGCCGAGTAGAGACACCTCCGTGAGGTCTTCACGCCCACTCACCGTCTCGTCGCCCTCACCCTCACCCTCGTACAACGAAACTTGACCCATCAAGCCTTGCCCGGCCAAACCCATCGATGACGATCCTTCCTCGCGACCCCCTCGACCAAGATGATGCATCGTCGCAACCTTGCGTTTCTTGCCTCTCGGTTTCCGTGGCTTCTTGGGCGAAGGTACGAATTCCTTGCCATTCTGGACCGCCCATTCAATCTCGAGGACTCTTATTTTTATTTTTATTTTATTTTTTGCGACCCGCGATTGGTGTTGCCATCGAGATTTTCAGGGGCAAGGGTAGTAGGTTCGTGTGACGACGTCGGTTGTGAGCCGGTGGGACCCAAGAAAAAAGAGGAAAAAAAGGAGCGTCAGAATTTTAGGTGCCACGCATGGATAGTTTACATAGGAAAACATGGACGACGAAAAGTATCCACCTCTCTCGGAGTTTGATATTATCGGGGACATATGTCTCCGCTTTGCGATAAAGTTCGAGTGCTACTTGGAGATCGCCCCTGTATGTACGTGTGTGGTTCATTGGCCAGTTAGCTTGTAGAAGTAATTTAAAGGTGAGCCCAGAGGGCACGCACTTTTCAGAATGGGCGCGCGCCAGGGCGACATAGGCCCGCCCGGTCTTCTTTCTGGATGTGGGCGACAGGACGTCTGCAAGCTGTAATTCCTTGTTCCCGCGTTCACTGAGTGTGGAAGAGATATGAGTGAGTCCCTATACACCTCCCATGTCATTACATCAGCACGCACTATTTATCCTCCAGTTCCACCAGTCTTGCGCGAAGCTGGTCGTCCAAGTCACGATGACGCGTAAGCAGCGGCGTGAGCACGCCCGGAGGCAACTTGGGCTCTGGCTGCGCTTGACGGCACTCATCGTCTTGTTTCTCTCTCAGTGCGATGTTCTCCTTTTCTTGCCGAAGGCGCGCTTGCTCTTCGCGTTCACGGTCCTCGCGCTCTTTCAGACGACGCGCCACCTCGGCTTCCACAGCCCTCGCGATCTATAGAATTCGAGACCGTTTAGTGCTGGACGGCACGCAGGACCAAAAACGAACCCGCTGGTCGATATCCTTGTCCGTCAATTGAACCGTGGTCTCTGGTTTCTCCATAATCGCAGCCGAAGATGGCGGACGCGATCTCATTTTAGCCAACGGTGGTAGTAATCCGGCACCAATGCCACTGATACGTGGCACACGAGATGGGCGGGGTCCCCGAGAAGGTCTAGGCGCAGCATTGACCGTGACGACAGCCTCGGAAGCAAGGATAGGATCAGCTTGGAGGACAACGGGAGCAAGTTTCGGTGGGGGTGGTTGGATGGCTGCAAAGTGGGGTTTTGCTTGGGGACGGTTATCTAAGTGAATGGGTAAGTAGTGACCTAGTAAACTTCCAGGGCAACGTACCGCGCTCATTCACCACCGGGCGGTTCTCAACATTCTTGGTGCGGACAGCAAAGCTATGCAAGAGCGTAGAATCAACAGTCACAACAAACAGACAATAAACGGTACGTACTTCAGGGTATTAAGGGTATCTTGGCGAAACCTGGTGCCAGGTGCGAGATTGCAAATGAGCAACCCCACGGACGAACCACCGAGGGCGTCTTGAAGAATTCGCGTAAGCTTCGAATTACGATAGGGGATGCGAGACTGTGAACAAGGTTTTAGCACACAAACGGAGACAAGAACGATACAGCCTTACAGCTCCCTGATTCAGCGCGTGCACCACCTGCCCAAGAACACTCAAGCTCTTGTTGATCGCGGCTGACTCTGCCATGCGTGTTGGATCATTGCCGGTAAGTTTGTTGTTTTCCGAACCCGCAAGATCGACGAGATTGATTTTCCCGGTCAGTGCTAACCAGCAAGGGGGAATCCGTTAGGTGGGGAACGGCAGATCCAGGAAACACACACTTTTCTGGGCTGCCGAGTCTGTCATTGTTACCTCAATGGTAAGTACGGCATGCGAACGAGAAGACGCTCGATTGAGGTTCGTAGCACCAACCGAGCGATGGCGAGAAGCACGTCTACGTTCAAAATGTTGATATCGGCAGGAGAAGAGGTGGTGATACTACGAACGAATAGATAGTACCAAATTCCTCCACCGATGATATCGGAAGCGAGGTCAAGTTGGCAACGAATACTTGCCCGGCATCGTTTTCACGGACAGGAAGCTTGGGTGCCTGTAACGAGCATTGAGTGAAAGCATCCCAGAGTAAATCATGAACCCATGGAAATGATTAAACATCAACGTTGGGAAGTCCAGTGTTACTCTGAAGCAACCATAAAGTTCAACCGAAAGGTAACGCACAGATTCACGGTTTACAAGGAGATCATAGACTTCATCCTTGTATATTTCCATATACGAGACAGCTAGCTCAACGCTGCTGCGTTGCAAAGCAGCTTTCTGGAGGAACATGGCCTGAAGCGCAGAATCATAAACCTAAAGTGCATGTGTGGAACACAACGACCTACCTCGACCACTCGAGGGATGACGCCTGGTTGGGCTGTTGTTCCCTGCATAGTGTGGGTCTTGCCAGAGGAAGTGACACCATATGCGAAGATTGTGACAGTCTGAAGAGGCAGTCGGTGTGACGAGCAAGATGTGGAGTGAGAAGGTAACCTACGACACCACTATAGACCACGTCGATGAGAGGACGGACGTCCTGCTCGAATATTTGGTCCTGAGTAGAAGACTGGTCATAACAAGAAGTAAACCTGAGGCCGGACCCTGGTCAGCTCGTTCTGATAGTGAAACGCCCTCGAATGGATGTTGGACCACACGCGATAGCACGGTTGCAGAAAGTTTGTGTGACGGATTGACTCACGGGAAATTGAAGACCTGAGAAGGGTCACGGGGATTGAGGACGCTGATAGACGAAGGGCCACCAGGCGTATGTGTTATTTGTATGCCATCATCATCAAGCTCGTTATCCAGTCGGGGACGAAGACGAGCGGCAATTTTGATCTTGTGCAAAGCCATAGATGAATTGCCAGTCTGAATGAGGGGTATGATATAGGTCGGCAAGCAAGATTCACTCGATGTAATGTCGGCGGTGTGTTGATTCGAGATTCGTTGGTGGAGGGTCGGCCGGTGGCGAGGACGATGCAACGGATAGTGTCGGCGATGGGCGTTGAGAAGGGACTTGACTGGGGTTGCTAACGACGAAGTGGTTGAGTTTGCCACCCACTTGGCATTCGACGCGACAGGTCACGTGGTCGTGTCAGCGGGACTATATAAAGGACATGGTAATATTCATCTTTGTATACCCTGTCAAATGCGTTGTGGAAAGTACAGCAGCAGTCGAAAACAGTTTTGCATGGATTCAGTGATCTGAATAGATCTGCAGCAATGCTAAAGGCTTTTACAGGACCACTAACTCTTGTGTGCAGCATGTTTCAAAGTCCGCCAGGGTCTACCCTTGCATCATGACAGAGTTTCTTAACACACACATTTCTTGTTTCTTCACAAGCTTGGATATTCCAGCTTAGGGCACTTTTTAGAACAATTTTGGATCAAAAAAGTTGTGTCATTGTACAAGAGTTATTGTGCCATAGGGAGATGTCCAGACATAGAAATGCCGATTCCGGATGTGTGGGGAACATGCCAGAACCCCAGGCCTGTAATGAATAAGATCGATTCTCCCTCCCTCCTGCTCACGATGTCAAGACCCGCTGGAATCCCTTTGCTCAGCGGCCTTCCCCCACCACATTCGGGCCCTTCCCAGAACGCTTGTAGAAAGTGTGGCAGAGAGTTCAGTTTACTCTTTAATCGACAGCGCAAGTGCATGCACTGTGGTGAGCCCAACTCTCTGAGATAATAACATTCAACCATTCGATCCATGCTGCTGATCTCATCTCATTCATCTTCCCCCCAAAGGTTATGGCTATTGCTCCTCTTGCACAGACTATCAAGCACTTATGCCCCGTCGCGGCCCTGCGCATGGCTATGATCTGGCGCCCGTCTGTGCCTTTTGTATCGAGATGCTCAATGGTACGTGTTCGCTTGTCAACTGCACCGCAACTGTGCCTTTACTCGGTTTCCTGCCTTCAGTCACTGCCCTTGGCCGAGCTCAACTGCGATTGCTCCCACTCGCAAAGCTTAGGCGTTACATCAATGTCTATAATATCCCGATTAAGAATCCAATTGACAAGAATGACCTGGTGGACGCCGCCGTAGCCGCTCGAGTAGGTCATTGTTTTTCCCATTTTGTGAAATCTTATTCCCCGTCTCTCGTCTCCCCTTGATACTCTCACAGACCTCTCAAGGCTGTCTCTCACCCGTAAACGAGGACTACTATAGGAAAAACTCTGTGCCTTCCCATTCTACACCTGGATCTTCTTCCTCTTCGGCTAACAGAAACTCGTCTGCCCGTGGATCCCCCAATACCAACGTGAATAATAACTCTCGATCTAATACGTCATTCCCCCGCCCTGACCTCGATCCAAATCGTCGACAACGTCCCCAGGAGACTCCATACAGCACACACACACCTCGTTTCGCATCAAATACACAACGATCCAGAACGGCCTCTGCTCCGCTAAATCCAGGAGCGACGCGCCAAACCAGCGGGCAACCAAACATTCCCCGCCCGACATCGTCCGCTGGACGACACTCCACCCCACGCACTCCTAGCACCCCTAGCACCCCTCATGCAACATCGCATTCGCAGACCGCACCACCTCTGCCACCTCCTCCGATGTCGACACTCGTCACGCTCCCGCGCTCGTCCCTCTCTGCATTATCGGTTGGTACATTGAAACAAATTCTCTGGGAAGCTCGGGTCAGGGTTCCTCCGGGTGTCGTAGAGAAGGAAGACCTGGTGGATCGTGTATGGGCTATAGTAGAGGAGGAGAAGAGGAAGGATGATGAGGGTATTGATGATGTTGGCGCTGAGATGGATGATGATGAAATGGAAGGCATCGAGGAGCCGGATAGAGAGGAGGAAGCGGTCGTGGAAATGGTGGATCCTGAGTCGGAAGCACATCCGGATGTAGCACACGAGCACGGACAGGGGAACAACCACCATCATGCAACCGCTGACGGGGTCGTGCCAGCGACAGATTCCGGTCTGCTACACTCACGGTCCACTACTCCGCAACCGTCCACATCCCCTCCGAACCATTCAACATCCCCGTCACACCCAGCCCCAAAGTCCAAACCACATTCCCATTCAAAGCTAACGAGCGCAGAACGCTCCGGTTTATGTGTCATCTGTCAAGACGAAGAAGCGACCATCGCCGTCGTTGACTGCGGGTACGTCACCAATGTTTCGTTTCATTGAACCCCTAGGTTGACTTGTCTCTTGGTAGCCACCTCGCCATGTGTCGTGCATGCTCTGAACTTGTTCTCGCAAGTTCTAGAGAATGCCCTCTATGTCGCACGCGGATCGTTACAGAGGCTCGATTACTTAGGATATTTAAGACGTAAACTAACTTGTCGACTCAGAGGGCATCAATCGCTCGATACTGTGAATATTTAATGTTGTGTTGTACATACTGTACCTTGGCACGTATACCTGTGGTTTCTTCATTGCTGACATAACGCTGCTATGGCGTGGCTGTGTTACCAGACAGCAGACGCGTCAGTGCTAGTCCAAGTTATTCGTCACGCCATGTCCACCCCTCCGGCGGCAAGCAAAGACAGAAAGGTCGAGGAAAAGGACAAGGACAAGAAGGACGACAAAGCAGATGCCTCCAAGAAAGTAGAAGAGAAACCAGTGCCTCCAACGCCTACCCCGGAGATCAGGTCTAATATCGCACTCATCGAGCGGGCCGTCGCCGACCTCGAGCCACGGTTCACCCATCGCGTATTGCGTTCGCTCACCGCCTTGCGAAAGCGTTTAGATAACAAGTTCCTCCGTGTTGCAATCGAGGAGAATTATCCGACAGGTACGCACGCCTTCATTTATACATTTACGATGTCGGCGTGAAATGCGTACACAGAGTCTGCGGTGAAAACGTTGCTTCTATCCTGGCTGCCCGCTGCATCACCCGAGGACCAATCCATGGATATCGATGGTGCAACACAGCCCGACGGTCCCGCAGTTTCGACCCCACCTCCCAAGCCTACATCTGATCCAGTTCCGGAAGTGGAGATTTATTTCCGCCTCCTGCTCATTCACCATCTCCACACCTCCAAAGACAACCTCGCGAAATCGGTCGAGTTGTCCAAGGACACAGTCAACAAGGTGCAGCAACTTAATCGCCGGAGCATGGATCCCATTGCAGCCAAGGTTTGGTTTGCCGTCGAGAGATCCTACGAACTTGGCGGGGACCTCGCAGATGCGCGACCGTGGGTCCCCTTATTTCTGTCATCCCTCTCTTGTATTTCTGATGGATGAATTATTCTCCCATATTCTAGACTGTTCCTCGCCGCACAACGTACTGCGGCATTACGCCACGATGATGACACCCAAGCATCATTGATTAACCGACTTCTCCGGTGTTATCTTCATTACAGCCTGTACGATCAGGCGGACAAACTCGTTTCAAAAACAACATTTCCAGCTTCGGCTAGCAACCCTCAGTTTGCTCGCTATCACTATTTTTTGGGGCGCATCAAGGTTGTACAACTGAATTATACCGCTGCCCACACGAATCTTCAACAAGCGATTAGGCGAGCCCCACCTGCGAAGATCGCGCCGGGTTTCTACCAAGCAGTGCACAAGCTTTTCGTGGTGGTGGAGTTACTTATGGGGGATATTCCTGATCGCAGTACATTTAGGCATCCTGTGCTTCAGAAAGCCCTCCAGGCTTATTTTGACATTGTAAAAGGTTTGTCCATTGACTTTTCTGATGAAAGCGTGGCTCGGCACTCACGCTCATTCATAGCCGTTCGGACTGGATCTCTCTCCGAGTTTCAGGCAACACTTACCAAGCATGCTTCCCAATTCGAGGCCGACAAGACGTACACGTTGATCGTTCGGCTTCGGCAGAATGTGATCAAGACCGGTATTCGGCGACTTTCGCTATCCTACTCGCGTATTTCGTTGCGTGATATTTGCCTCAAACTTCACCTGGATTCCGAAGAAGACGCAGAGTACATTGTCGGCAAAGCTATCCGAGATGGTGTCATCGAGGGTCGGATCGTCCATGAGAAAGGTTGGATGGAATGTGAAGGGAGGAAGAATGGGTACGGTCCGGAAGTTAGCGAAGTTTTTGGCCGACGTATCGGGTATTGTCTGGAGCTGCACAATCAGAGTGTGAAGGTGAGCGGTGCTGCTGGCATCATGTTCTTTACTTACTATGCTCGGGGAACGTTGTCCCCCGACCACCATGTAACTTGTATACTCATTTTTCTTTCTTTTTTTATAGGCTATGCGTTACCCTCTGAATGCGCATCGGAAGGAACTTGCAGCAGCGGAAGGGGCTCGTGAACGTGAAAAGGAGCTTGCCAAGGAAATTCAGGAGGGGGATCTAGACGACGACGCTCTGGGCGATTTCTAGAAGTGAATTGTAGCTGCGGTTCTGTGTTCTGTTTATCGAATCCTCTCCGTTGTGTCTGTACCCCACTGCCCGAGGACGGCTTTTGAGCCGACTAGACATTTTTCCCTTATATGGTAAAGGATTACACTGCCCAGTTCAGTCAAACTTACATCATGTCTTTCGGCGTACTCCCCCGAAGCTTCCGTGACACAGCCTACTCATCCAAAACTCGCCGACATCCTCTATGTCGTTAATTTTTAGGCGGGTGTTGCAACGTCTTCTGAAGCCTGTGAGTATAGCCTCAGTCGGCGGCGCACTGACACCATTGAAGCTTGAGGCATCGTCCTGACCTGGGCCCGCCAGACGTACTTTATAGGTCGCGATCTAGAAGGTACATACACCTGCCGAATGCTGTGAGGTATCGCTACCCTGTCGGACGTTGACGGAAATGTTCTGCAGGGAATAAGTATTACGAGTATCCGAATAGAAACGATGGTACGGTCCGGCCTTCGTCCTACAGCCACGACTAACCATTACTCTCCCCCCCAAAAAAAAAACATCCCAGGTCGCCCCAAGCGCACCGTTCAATACAAGCGGACGGATGACATGTGGACCTACATAGCAAGTGGTAAGAGACTCCCAGGTATGGTTACTCCAAATATTGTTCCCTCCGTTGTTGTTTTCCATCCATTCTATCCGTCACCCTTGTTCGCTTTGCCACCCCTCGCTTGGCAGAATACTCAAGCTCCGTGCAGTGCAGTGGAATGCCTGGCTCACGCACACACGGCCTAACCCACCGAGTATTGAGGTACGTTTCCGTCTCCGTCGGGATGCCGTGCATTGTTGATATTTTCATTTCACTCTTGTCCAAACTTTTTTTCTTTCTCTGGAATCATTCGCGGACAAATTTAATCCTACAGGAACTACAAGTTGATCTTGCCCGCCAACAACGCGTACAAATGAATGCCGCGATACTCGAGGCGCGCGACAAGGAAGAACGTGAGCGCATGGCCCGGCTGGCCCAGCCTTCCCATTCGCAGGTACCCGAACCGCGATTGGAGAAGGAGCCGGAACACGGGCGGAACGAGCCACCGGTCGATATACGCCCTGACAGTGTCCGCAGTTCCGTCCGTGATCCTTGGGCAGAGGTGAAGAGAGGCTCGGACGAGCCACAATCCTGGACTCCTGTAGTTCGCCGTAAATGACATTGGCGATGTTAACCGCCCGATATGTCGTCCGTTCATTTTTGTTCGTGTCTAGATTCGATACAGGTTGTATTCTGATGGAAAGGTATCTGCTCATTAGTTTATCCTAATTCTGTGGTGTGAGCGCTCCCGGGTTGACTCTATAATGATGAAGACGCCCAGCGCGCCTAATAGCTTATCAGATGCTATGGTAGCGCCTATGTGCAACCTACTGTGAGCGCTCTCCCTAGGTTCCATGAAGACGCTGGTCGTACCTATGATATATATCCGCGACACTGCTGTTGGTGCCGTCGGAGGGCAGCGTCCATTGGTTGTTTGGCCGCCTGACGCTTTGCTCGGTAATCCGCAATGATTTGTTGTGCCAATCGGTGTAGGCGTTCGTCCGCAGCGTTTCAAACGGTGCACGGAAGACGGCGAAACATGGCTACCGCGGGGTAGATTTGTCATAGGAACCGGGGTGCATCGCCACCCGGCTAGGCCTCAGCTCGTTTGTTTCCCGTTGAATGTTGTGGCAGTGATGATATTTGTATCACTAGCACGATGTTTCGGGTCCCTTCAAGAGGCGTAAGCGTGCGTGACATTTCATTTCTTCCAGAAAGCTTTTGGCGTAACAGGAATGCATGCTGGCAATGAGTTTGTTCTGCGTTGCACCGCCTTCAAACCTGAAGGCCTGAAGACCTGACTCACCCTCGAGGCACTCCGCTTATGCGCTCTTGGCGGTAGGCCATTAGGTCCTACAGTGCACTAGGGTATGGTAAGTATAAAAAGTGTAGCTCCGCGTGCAATTAATTAATTAATATTTTGGCTGACCATAATCCAAGTACCGCCGTCAACGTCATTGCCATGAGGTATTCCGAGATGTCGAGCCTTCTGGACGTCCGCGTCAGCGCTGACGCAAGGCCTGTACCTGACCAGAACTTTGATATCAATGCTATGTCTACAGCGAGGTGAGGGCGTTTACATGCAAGATGACCTACCTAGTCCTCAATCAGGTGTCTTCTATGCCACCATCAGTGGTTGAAGAGTTCAATTGAGGGGTCTGTCCGGTGGTCGGGAGAACTTCACAGGTGTGTATCTATATATTCACGGATGACATCTGGATCTTGTTGTCCTTGATGCAAAGGTCAAGGGCTTTCCTCTCACTGCCATACGCCACTTGGACGTGTTGTTCATCAGATCCTATAATGTCGTTACCCCCTTTGGACTCCTGCAGAGGCCTTTTCTAGTCGATAACTCAAAGATTTTTTTTTCTAGAATACCCCGAGTATAAGCTAAGCCGCCGTGTGGTTTCCAGTGTGGAAATGATTTATATCCATCACCATCGAGCCGCCGCCGATCTGAGTCAACCCCGAAATCTGTGCAAGTTCCCAGGATCCTCTCGAAGATCTTGACTGAATACTCGGGATATCGAATTTAGGAGTGTTCTTCGAGTCACCTGTATCGAGAACAGGAGGGGCGCGGATCTCTTCCCGCGTAGACGTCCATTCTTATCGCAGGACATCCGTGCACATCGCGGATTGCTACAGCAAGGCTCCACTTTGTGGTAAACGGTAGGATCTGCGTAGAATGCACAGAACCCCATAGCTTCCGACGGTCAACTGTATCGAACACGGATCGTCTGCGCATAAGCCAATCGAAGGTTCCACTGAAGATGGGTGTATATGTGCGCTCCGCGATTTCTCTCGAACGCGAAACCCCAGAATTCAACACAGCGTGGATTTCAGAAGCCTGAACGGCATCCTGAATATCCTGACTCGGAATAGCGGTGAAATTTTCTTGAAAATTGACGTTATTTTGACCAATACAATCAGAATCAGAATCACGATCTTGGTGAGTTGTATTGAACTCGGTTCGAACGCACAGCAAAAACTTTGGCCACAATCACACTTGCAGGCGCCTGAGAATCTATTCATTCTTACTCTAGATAATGCAGAACATCCCCTCGGGGTGACCAAATTCGCTGCGGCGATGTGTTCTACAATCAAGCAAAGAAGTTATCTGGTTCCGGATGCCAACTACGAGCCATAAGCATTACCAGCATTTCCCTGAACGCGATCACTCGACAAAATCGTTGGGGTGCTTTTTATTTTTACTCTTTAAAAATTCCAGTATCCCGCGGAGACAATATACCTCGGAGACGACCACTACCAAAGTAGATTT
>JBBPNY010000604.1:0-14601 GCA_038091165.1 Rubroboletus pulcherrimus
CTCGTACGTTGCCACCAGAGTCGCAAAGGATGCAACTTTCTGCAGTGCGGAATGTTCGTCCAGCCGACTTAGTTCTAATGTACGAATCAAAGACTGCAAGCGTTCAGCACAAAACCTAAAAGGAGGAATTAGAAGTGGGAATCATCGAGTTCTATGCCGATCACCGTAATGGTCGCCTTTCAATGTACGTGATGTCTTTAAGATGTTGTAGGAAGGAAAGCGGGGTTTCCGCGACGACATGTAAGACACGCATGCGAGTCTTATGCAGTCGTCAGCGTGACTGCATGCGCGATAGTGGTTCATGCGAACCTTGAGGTATTCAACAAAACGCTTGAGAAAGGCGACGAAATGCTCGGCTTTTCTGATGTTTCCGGGTATCGCTTCTTTGAGTAGGTCGTCGGGGAGAACTGAACGCTTGTTAGTTGTAGGAATTCATGGGGGAGAACACTCGGTTTTATACTTACTGGGGTTTGCCATGAACGCGTCCTCAGGGGTAGTCTCCGCTGTTGCTTCTTGTAGACCTTCAACCAACTTTGCATACTCGTCTTGAAGTTTTGCAGCGTCGGTATTTTTAATCCTTTCAAGGCTTGTCAGTACCCTGAACAATAGCAAGCACGATCCCTACTCGTCGATCTTTTCACCGAGTTTCGTCACACTCCGTGCAGCAGAGTCGAGCATCGGTCGTGTGAGATCGATGCTGAGAGATTCTATACACACATTATCTGACACGGCGTTGAGCCAGCTGGCAAAAATGGCCTTCAAAGTCTCTACTGACCGATATTGTGCGCTTCATCGAACACGACAATGGCGTCTTTGGACAGCTCCTTTGACACTTGCTCAGCAACTTTAGGATCGATTAAATAGTGGAAGGAATATATGATCACGTCCACAAAGGGCATCTAATCGAATAAATGTGAATGTCGGCCAACTTTTCAAGCTGCGCGGAACCTACCATTCTTCGCACGGTAAAGTAAGGACATGTACCGCTGTCTCGACCGTGTTGGAGTACGTCCGCAAGTGTCCATATGCCGGATGATATGAGAGTTCCGGGTTCGTACTTCCCTAGGTTCTGCCAAGGTATTGCATCTTCTGCTTCAAATTTGTGATTAAAAGATAGGTACCTCATGCCAGTCACAAAGCTCCACCGATCCAGGGTGCGCACGGCCTTTCTCGCATACCGCAGAGTTGGTGAGGTCACGACACCGCGCATCGACGACTTTGCCCTTCTTCTCCTTGGAAACCTGGATAGAGAACCTGCGATTACACAAAAGAAAGGATACAACGAGAGCGTCTATCCGCGCCCCATACGCACCTCCGGATGTATGCACAGGTTTTTCCGACTCGTCAAGCCAAGGCCCATGAAATTCTTTTCCTTTTCCCTCTCTTCGGGAGTTTCAGCGCATGATATTCGATACTTCATTAGTCTTTTCAACTCGGAGAGGGCCTTTTCGATTTCCGGCACGGTACGTGAGCAGTATATAAGTTTGCGTTTCGTTGGATGGAACTGCAAAACACCAGGAGATAAGTCCTTGCGACGTGGACCACAAATTCGATGTACCTGCTGGTACGATACAATCAGGGACAAGAGCGAGACAGTTTTCCCTGTCCCAGAAGGCATTTCTAGGACACAGTGCCCCTGAACGGCCCATAATGAGATACGATCATACTCGACAGTAACTTGAAGCATACCGTAGCATCAAGTGTCCGCTTGAGATCACACATATACGCATATTGTTCTAAAAGAGTGATTAGTCCAAGCCTACCGAGCTGTGAGGCGAACCCACCAGGATAAATTCGGTCGTAAGGAAAGATGATCTGGGCAAAGTGCATGTGGGTACATAACAGACCTTCCTCAGTTTTAACCAAGTGCGACGAGACACGTACCGGTATGTTGTCGATAAAGAACTTCATATCCCAGGACACCAGGTGGACTGACGAGAATGCTGGGTGTCGGCTAAAGTTGCATTACGCTGTGTTCTGCGTCAACCACGTGATCAAAATCTGGAAAGCGTATCATGCTTCATTCAATTCAACGAGTTGTACATTTACGTCCAAGAAAATATCTAATACAGATTCCGGAGAGTACATATCTATATAGCAGCGTCAAACTTCCACCAAGTCCATAATGTTCAATCATGCGTCCTTCGACAATCCTTCTAGGGTAAACACGAAGCCGAAAGCCATCGACGCGACCCAACTTCAGTCAGCCGCGATCTGTTGACTAGCTGTTTGCACGACTTGTTGGACGCCATCGTTTCCGATACTGCGAATCAAGTTGAGTAACACAGGAGGTTTGATGGCGGAAAAGTCTCACTTGCTGTAACCATCATTGGGCGAAATTCCCGTCGTATCGTCACTTGGAGAAGTTGAAGTGGTTTGGGGATCCTGTGAGATGCCAGTGACTCCAGGCGAAATCGTCGTGCCGGTTTCAGCCGTCAAATTCATTTGGCCCCACTGTTACAAGAATGCAACTCAGTATCCAAAGTATGACAGTCATCTGGCTATTCAAACCTGATACTGAACAATAGCGCCTAATCCGGCAGTGATTCCAGCTAAGTTCATTTCAATAGTGAGTTGCTCAATTCCAATGCGACGCGGGCGTACATACTATTGAACCATGTTGAGTAGGCGTCTGTCTGCTGCCCGTTTGTCACACCATATGTTGAGGTGAAATTGGACGCTATTGGAACATATCAGTCATCAAAATCTCTAACTGGCTTCTCAAGGTTACGCACAGGCATCAGAAGCATATGGTGCAGTGGTCATGTTGAAGGGCACGAAGTCTGCTGCATTTGTCTGCGTCACCAAGCCGAAGCCCGTGAGCGCCGAAGGTTTTCCAACACTTGGTGAGTTTCATTGTTAGATTCCGATCTCACACAGGTAGGCAACAGACCAATAGACTTACGCGACTGCAGACTGAGTTTGCTTGAGGATCCAGTCGATACCCGAATTCAGCATGTTCGTGTAGGAATCCAGGTAAGGATCGGTGGGACCGTAAGATTGTTGGTCAGGGAAGAGCGTGAAAGAGCTGAAACCAATGGACGGAATATTCGTAATATCCTGACTGTCAACTCCATAAGACCCGTCGTAATTCGAACCGACGCTTTGCGTTTCTTGTCGTCTAGTAGCTGTGTAATAGCTGAGTGGACAGAAATTTGGAGTATTCACGAAGCTTACTCGTGGACACCCATCGTCCTCTGATACGGATGCCATCTTGCTTGAGGGTTCCAGCAAGTTTAGCAGCCTCTCGGGAGCGCCGTCTTGATTCAGCGCGCTCACGGAGAATCTGCTCTGTGGTCACCGGAACAGCCTTGGTGCGCTTTCTTTTCCCTGGTGCGGGAGATGCCGATGGTGCAGGAGCAGGAGCAGGAGCAGGGTTCAGGGGATACAACTTGGGGCAGTCAGTGCACATAAAGCCCGATGTTCTATCATCCATCGACTATCAATTGTGTCTCGCTTGGAAACTGCCACACTCACCCAGCGGAAATGAGGTGATTTGGATCAATAGATCGAATGTGAGCCGCCACAGTGGCATGCCACCGTGTAATGGTCTCGGTCGTACAGTCCGGGCTTGAAGGGATGGTGGAGTTACACCTAATATTTCCAATGGGTCAGCGGGCTAAGAATTCTCCAATCGTAGAAGTGTAAAACCTTGGGTCATTCGCAAGCTCCCAGCTGAAAATAGCCGGACTATTGACATATCGAGAAACGACTTGGGTGGTGAAATTCATGAAAGAGTTCAGGATGGATGGATTCGTGTAGAACTGATCGTGAGTCTCAAGACCAAATTGGCGAACATACAGATCCATTCCGCCTATCTCGACATGAGAAGCGGCATCTTGCGTGGACAAGTCGAGCACTGACCATAGTCATTGGACAAGTAATTCCGTGGCAATGTGTTATTAGTGCCGGGGGTGACATCGCGAGTGGAGATGGCACCATCGACGGGCTGTACTGTGCTATTTAAAAGAGGTAGCGGATACCAGTTATTAGTGAGGGATAAGATAAGATGGAGTCCATGTTGCTCGGCCATTTGAACGATGGTGTCAAGCTTCTGGAGACCATTTGGGCCATCGTTGATGGATACTGTCCCATTGCGAACAAGTTGGAACCATGTGCCATTTATCGGGATAGTATCAACATCTAGTTGATCCAAGTAAGCGATCTGGACGCGATTTACAGATGAAGAACTCACCATTGAATGCCCATAGCCGAACGACTTTGATCCCGAGGGCGGAGATGTTGCCGAGAGTGTACGAAATGTCTTCGTTCGAGTTTAGGGCGGGTAACCAGTAGGCATTTGTACCGATATACTTGAAGTTGCTGCAAATCATTGAGCCGGTAATTGAACGCCCAAGGAGAAGCCGCCGATGCACTTACGTGCCATTTGCCATGAATGATGTGCCATCTATGCTGATAAAAGGGCTATAGTTCCTCGTGACGGTCGTCCTTGAAGCATTCGCCAGAGCGAGCACCAGGGGGCTCAACAGAAAACACAGAGAAAGGAAGATCATGGGTGCGGCGTCAGAGTACACGAAGGGCACTTAGGGAAAAGGGAGGCTGAGAACGGGAAGAAATGGATCAACTCTCTTATAAGGTCAGGGGACGTTACGGTTTTGCACACGTGCCCCTGAAATTCTTGGGAAACTGCCATCTGGGGGATCACCGGTATTTCAGCAGTGTCCGCTGGTGAGAATGGCAGAGCAGTAGTATGGGCAATCACGCCAGGTGTGTGAAACGCGGCGAAGGGCTGGCGCTGGAGGCGTCGCCACAGGTACGTGTGGCAAGTGAGGAGGAGATCTGGCACGAGTCGAGTGAGCGCGCTCGAGAGAGAATGCATGAGCAGGTGACTCCAGATGCACGGGGAAGATCATTCAAGTGACTCTGCACGTGACCTAGTTCTATCCCTCGTTCCGAGTTTCATCTATACTTAGGTTGGACCAGCCTGAATGCTACGAACAGCGCTCTCAAGGCGCGCCGTCCGTCCTTCCCTCGCCCTTCCCCGTCGCCGCTACCAGTCGCAAGAGACCCGTCAGAGTCCACCAGCGGCCCCGTTCATACAGGACCACTTCGTTGGCTCTGCCGGCATTGCAATCAACTTCTTCACCCGCTTCGTCAAACTCTCCTTCCTCGGCGCCCTGGGTCTTGGACTCACAGGATTCGCTATTTTTGAGGGTACTCATGCGTGGGTCGAGTCAGTCGAACTCGCATCAGATCTGGATGATGAAACACAGCGCTGGGAGTGGGACCGGGACGCTGAGAGGTGGACGGGTGGTGAGCATGGCGGAACAGACCCCGCTCTCGGCTTCAAAGCAAGGCATCTTCTACGGGGCTCATGGATGGCGGAAAACTGGGGCGTAGGTCCCACCACATTCTCGGATAATAGGAGCATAGGCAACCTCGATGTCATCGAGGCTCGCTTGAATTTTGCCCAGAATTATCTGGACATGACCATCAAGATCGCCGAAACAAAGACGTCATCTGCCAAATTGCGTCCGCAGACATTTAATGAACTCCTCCTTCGCCACGGCGCCATATTGGAGCGCATTGGAACAAAGCATGCTTTATTTGAAGCCCGCTCGAAATACGAACGCGTCTGGGCTGGCCTTGCAGGCAAAGGGACAGATGCCGCTCGCATCGCTTCAAAGCTTGGGGATCTCAATTTCAGACTCGGAGACTCCAATGACGCGCTTGCATGGTGGTCACGATCACTCTGTTTGTCACAACGAACCCAACAGACCGAAGGCTCTGTCGCCCCCATTATATCTCAACTCGCGCCTTCATCTCCGTCAGCTCAGCGGACATTCACATCCACACTAGTCTCATTATCCGCTTATTATTCTACATCTGGTGATTTAAAGCAGGCTCGGAAGCTTCAGGAAGCTACCCTCACTTTGCTGCGTAGCATCCCCTCTCCCCCGAACATCTCCGCTGCTTCATCACCTCAGACGTTGCACTCGCTCTATCTTCTCCATCGTTCTTCCCTCATTTCCATCCACCTCGCTGAGGTGCTTTATGCGCTTCGGTCACCTCGGCAGTCGTCCTTTGATTACCTGACGAGAGCCGCAGAATCTTCTGAGCGTGTTGCCTTGGCTCTCACCGGCTTGCCGTTCATCCCACCGGATACACAAGGATCAGGTGTCATTCACACCCCTGCACCGGACGCTCCTATTCTTCCGTTGTTTGCCAAGTCCCACGCCATGCGGAAGCCAGCAACGGGATTGTTGCGCGACGCACGTCGTACTGCCGCAGAGGCATGGAACTTGATGGGCATCCTCCATGAGCAAGGCGGTGAGACGGAGCGTGCCCTTACATGCTACGAGCGGGCAGTTGGATGGGCTGGTGTTACTTCCGATCAAAGTACGCCGGGTGAGGGGACGCTAGAAGCAGACTGGAAGGTTATGTGGGCTAACTACTCGCGATCTCGCGACGCAATACAGAGACAGGAGAAACGCTGAATTTAAGATGTACTGGAAGCTTAATGTGTGGCAGAATTACTGTACAGTAGTCACGTGTTAGCAAATCGATAGTAGAGTCGACGTTCCTTGTCTCCTGCCCCAAGCTGGCTAATGTTTCACTTGCTTCGTCCAGGCTCTTCAGCGTCCCGCAGGATACACCACCATCCAATTCCTTTGTGGCCTTTATCACTCAGATACAACTCGACTGTCGCACGTCCATTTAAATTTCATATAGGCATTAGCTGGGCTGCAAAGCCTCCAGATCCAAAGCTAACGCGCTTTCATACCGCTTTCGCCGTGGATTCTCAGCCTGGGAAATGGAGGGATGCAATGCTTGCCTATCAGAGGCATTCGCTTTCAAGAGACGCGGGGGAGGATTTCTTCTATCACACCCAGGCATGTCCCCTTGTCCGTATGCTGCTCTGCCTCTAGCTCACCCTTTTCACAGATGCGCAATGGTTCGGTAGGTAAGCCTACTTTCTTTTCTCCTTCCTAGCTCACCTCAGCGTTTTAATCCCCAGGGACTCTCATTCGGTGTAGCCGACGGTGTTGGAGGATGGGTCGATTCAGGCGTCGACCCCTCATTATTCGCTCAGGCCTTGATGTATTATGCGCACAACTACTCGCGTGATTCGTGGGCAGGGGAGCCAGAGATTGACCCTACCCAGGATCACGAACACCACGAGGACGTCCGAGGTTGGGAGATCACACCCTACGAGTGCCTCGACCTTGCCCACCGTCGAGTCATCCGAGAGCAACTCGTGGAAGCTGGTAGGCACATGCCCTTGCTCGTCGTTGTGCGGACCTTACCCTCTTTTCTTCTCACAGGATCTAGTACAGCTTGCTTGTTGACTCTGAACTCCTCCTCAGGCGTTCTTCGTTCAGCAAAGTGAGTAATATGGTCCCGCATACGACTGCAGATCACTCAGTGGCCCCCTTCCAGTTTAGGTGACAGCGGTTTCTTGATCGTACGATCTTCTTCTGTAATCTACAGAGAACCAGTCCAAACGCATTACTTCAACTGTCCCTTGTGCGTCTCTTGACACTTCTCGCCCTTAGTTTATTGATTTCTGCTCACAAAGGCAACTCACAAAGTACCCTGAAAGTGTGGGCTTCAACAAATATTATCTGGACCCTCCAAGCGCAGCTGCTCAGTATGAAACGAAGCTTCGACATGGCGACATCGTCATCGCATACGTAGGTCACTTATGCTGTGGTACCGCATGATGCTCATGTCACCATCTCCAGACGGACGGCCTATCCGACAATGTGTTTCCTGCAGAAGTTGTTGCGATATGTTCGCTGATTGCTCGTGCTGGAGGCTCAGAGGACGAACAAGTACAATCCATGGCAGATCGTATCGTCCAGTACGCCCAGGCGTGCATGCGGGACCGGAAGAGAGTGAGCCCTTTTGAACGTAGGTGTCTTAGATTCTCCCGGTTTACTTTATTTGACGTATTACTTTGTAGGTGACGCGGCGCGGGAGGGGATGCTGTATCGTGGTGGGGTGCGTAGTTAAGACATCTACTCAGATCTGGTGCTAATCAGAATGTCTGCGTGCAGAAAGTTGACGAGTAAGACAAGTCTCTTGCAGTCCGAGTAATACTGACATGAAGTCCCAGTGTTACTGTGGTAATGGCTCTGGTCAGTGAGGCTTCGTAACATTTCAAGCATGCGTGACCTGTAACCGCAAGAGGCCGCAAGCGTGCCTGAGATATGAGGGTCCACCGATATTATACCCGGCATGCTCTTTACGGCAAATATAATGCACCCTCCTAGTAGAGCACCGCAGTGTTGGGTGAATCCTTTTATCCGAATTTTCGTTGAGCAAGTGAGCAGATCTCCCGTAGGCGCGTCTCTTTTACAAGGCAAGACTACTCCAGCTTATTAACTTGGAGATCCTCTGCTATGATACACCAAGCAAGCCAAAGTCTAATGGAGATATACATGTCAACTAAATGGTTCTGGATTCCGGCAGATCCGAATAAGAGATGGCAGCGGAGACTGCATCACTAGTCTAAGGCTAGTCCAAGGTGTAAGCTATACGTGGACGCGGTTCATTAGATGTTCTGACACAAGGTGCACTGCAGCGTGATGTGGTCCCGGAAAATCGCGGCTTTACAAGATCCCAAATGAGTGAACAGCAGATTGCCGCATTGAAGAGAATGTGATACTCACGCAGAACAAGCAACGATGCAAGACCGGCCATGACTATAACGTAGAGGAGGGTGTACTTGATGATCTTCAGGCACGATGAGCGATCCATCGTTCAAATCGCGAAAGACACTCACGATCCAGCGACGCTGCCTCTTCTGCTTCGTAGAGTACAGAGGCGCACGAATCTGCTTGGAGGGCCGCAACCAAACTATCGAACACTTTAGAAAGCGTTGGACTAGCACTTTAATCCACTTACAGAGCATCGTCGAGTGCAGTTTGTCAATGAAGGGAATAAGGATAGGCACTGTTAAGATGAAGAGGAGGATGTGGCCAAGTAAAAAGTCCGAGCTCCATAGAGACATCTCCACGATCTTGACGATAAATTCGCGAGCAGGTTGTGACATGGCAGAATTACCCAGTCCGCGACCATACCATTTACCCGACCACCACGCGCGGTTCGTTTCGTCGTGTTTGAACTCACGAGAGAGGAAAACGGCAATAAGGATCTTCTGGATTGCACGCTGGATGGCGACGATCGCAATGACGCCAAGGACCGCATGCGATGCATCCCAGAGTTCGAGGAACCACTGAAACCAAGCGTGAGACATGAATAAAGGAAGACGGCTGATCACATACGAAGAACTCAAAGAATGCAATAATACCGACAAGCGCGAGGAAGTGAGCGAGCGCAGCCATTACGGAAGCAAACTTGGTCCATTTCTCGAACATGGGCCCTAAGAGCAGTGATACAAAGAAGAGTGCCAGCAGTACGGCGGCATTCCAAACCACAGGGCCAACCGCAACCATTGCAATGCGGATAAGAGGGCTAGGATTGGGTTGTCCGGTAGGGAAGGACTTGACGAACATGTAAGCGACGACGAAGAGGGCCGCCATGCAGATCGGCCAGATGACTTCAGAAAAGACGACGGTTCGCCATGTTGCACGCGGGACATCCCCAGACAGCTTCTCTGATGGGTGGCCAAGTTTCTTCTTCTTATAGCCAGTAATCATCGTCCTGGAGAGTCGACAGTACCCATACCAACTGCTTGCCTTGGTTCTTGAGTTTCCTCGAGACATCCATCGCAAAAATTCGCGATAATCGATGATGAAGTCGGCAAAGGAGAATTGGTGAGGGTTGAAGAGGAATGGCGCGATACAGAGCGAGAGGACCGAGAACCAGAAGTAGATTAGGTGTGGTATCCAGATGGCAAGCGAGATGTAGAGGAGTATGATAAGATTCCTCATTCCCATGTAGATGCTCGGCCCCGCAAAGCGTGAGTACAGAATACTGAACGAAATACGGGTCGTCGCGAACCCACGACCCGTGGCAATGTATCGCGCACCACCAAACGTCAAGTTGCTGAGGATGGCCTGAGAGTATATCTGGGTAGAAAATACTTCGAATATCGGGGAGAGCGAAAGAAAGTGTTTTCCGAGACGTAACAAGGCTTTTCCAGTTCCACGCTCCACGAGCTCTGTGGAGGAGTTGGGCATGGTCACAAAAGCACGGATGTCAGTCGTACATACCTTGAAGGAACAGCGGCAAGAAAGCAATGAAGAACACCAAGAATATGGAGACGATGCATCGCTTGATCCAGTCAAAGACAGGGATAAGGTTATAGCATCCTGTTCCTTGCTGACCCCCCAGCACGTTGCCTTGTGAGTCTACCTGACAGATCGCCAACTGCTTGTTCAGAGTTCCAATGTACAATACTGCAATGCGTGAATAAAGAGAGGCTGGAATGGATCATATAAATAACTCACATGTAACCATGAACACCTGAATGGAATAGATGACCAAGATGTTGTTGACATGGAAGCCAGGATGACCGTAGTAAAAGGTGAGGAACCGATCGATGGGGAGTTGTGTGCCAAGGTAATAGTACTCCCGGCTGAGCATCTGCTCACCCATACCTGTACCGATCTTCGTCTGGAAATTAAGGATAGTTCCAAACCCAAGATCACGACCCTTGCCGCACTGGTAGTACTCCGAATGCTTGATTCGTCCACCGCGTCCAAAGGCGTTCATACCAGCGAAAATATCTTCGTTAAGATGAAGTCCCTTTTGCGCCTTTGAGACACCACCTCGTGTCGTCATAAAGATTGCGTTCAAGAAGTCGGGGTGGCCATAGTGAAGTTTACCTCCGATCCATGCCAGAGCACGAGCGGTCATGGTACCGAACGTCTGTTCTTTCCCTGCCGCGACATCTCCCAAAACACCAATGTTCTCCGAGAAGATATACTCCCGTGTACCGACGATAGCAACTGGGGCTTTCTTGAACTCCTTGTGTCCCCATTGTGCATACGGGCTTTGACCGGAAACAGAGTATTCCTCAAATTCTCCAATAATGTTGCGGATCTTCAGGCACTCCTCCAGATAGTTGTCTTGGTTGGCGTCGATGAGCTGGAGATACTCCCCACGGTAGAAGATGATTGCGTGGTTCTGGTTGTCGGATTTTCCGTCACCAAGAATGGGGTTGCCGGGCAACTCGACACGGAACTTTGGTTTACGTTTGCCGGTTTTCTCATCGAACTCGGAGTGACCGTCAATCAAGACCGAGAACAAACGGGGATCGCCGCCCTTAGGCCCAGCCTCCTCGTCAAGGAAGGCGATCTGCAAGTCAGGGTATGCACGCAACAAAAACTCGGCGTTCTCCTGCTCTTCCTTGTTGAACTTGGAGTACCGCTGCATCGAGATAGTGAACTTGAACTTGCGTCGCGACATCCTCTCCAACTCGCGTTCGAGCTTCTCCGTGTTCCCTCCAAACATGGATACGATGCCAGGGTTTTCCACACGGTAAAGCAGCTTGATAGCCTTGGAGTAGTTCATCATGCCGGAAACGGTACGGTAGAGCGTCTGAGCGCGGAGTGAGGCCCAGATACGGGTACGGAGGGTGTACTCCGGGGAAGACGTCTTGAAACCGATACAGTAGAAAGGTAGGTCATCCGCCTTGGTCTTTTCGTTCATGGTCGGCGTACCATCCGGATGTTCTGACTCCTCGGCGAGGATCTTTGTGTCCTTGACAAAGTTGTCCCATTCAACAGGGTGCAACTGCTTCAAGTACTCGAGCAGCGTGACACGGGTATTCTGATCTTCTTCACGGATGATTTCCCGGAGACTAAGCAAGATCTTTTCAGAGTAGTGAGGGACGAGGACAGTAAATGTGGGCATAGCATCGACGGGGAGAGGCTCCGGAAGCGCAGTGGTGAGGGACGAAGCAAGGAACGAAATACGTCGCTCCGCTTCGCCGTCAGCTGGGAAGTAGGTGCCCTTGTAGTTCGAGCTGTTTTGGTTGGTGAAGAACGGTGGAGCGCGCAGTGTCCGACGACCGTCTGGACCGTCGACTTGGTGGTAGAGAAGTCGCTGGACGTGGTCGATCGACAGGAGATGTTCACGATACATCGAGATGATGATCGCATTCCAGATTTGCGAAACGAGAACTTTGGGTTTGTACTTGACCTCCATCTCCGCAGTGGCGAGCAATTTGGCATATATCCGTTTGGGCATGCGAGTGTAGACATCCTTCCACGGTGTCCAAATAGAAAGCCCAAGTGAGAAAGACCGGCCGACAGAGAAGACGACGAGCCAGACGATATACCATAGATAAGTGTCGAGGAAGAACAAGATGAGGTCCATGATGTACATGATCGTCAGTGTAAAGGCGACCTGGTGGGAGCACAGTGCCGACCCAAAGTACTTATCGCTGCAGCCTTGCACGGTTGTCTGCGCCATGACAGCGATGGGAGAACTGAAGGAACTTGTAAGAAAGAAATAGGACTCGGTGAATTTGCAACCAAAGACGAGGAGCCACAGCAAGATGCTGGCGGTGCGGGCAGAACGAGGAAGCTCGGGATATGACGCAGTGAACGTCTGCGAGGCCATGTACTTGCGTGACTTGCCTGCAACACGATCACCAAACATTCGACCGGAGGGAACCAAACCAAACGCAATGGCAGCAACCACGGAAATGAAGAACTGCACAATGCCTACTATGAGCGGTATCTGAGAGTTGGTAGGATTTGGCTGGTTCTCGACAACGGCGATGTAGACCGTTGGACCTCCCGTCAATGCAAGGATAACAAGAAGGAAGATCAAGCGTGTCGTGAGATGGGAGGCATTGTTCCAAGTGGTGGGAATGTACATGAACTCGGCAAGAGTGGCGAAAGTCATGATGAGGGTGGCAACGGCACCACCCAAGGCCGTGGCAGACCAAGTCATAGCAGGAGATGGGTACTGCTTGTTAGGGGGTGCGTAGACCTTGGGAGAGTTGAAGGCAGTATAGAACCAGTAGAACGATACATGGAGGATCCAGACGCGGTTGAAATTCACGAGGAGATGTGCGGTGGAGCGCTTCTCAAAGTAAGTCTTGAAGAAGACCCTGTTCCAATCTACGCGTCGGAGGTTCAAATACCGTTTGGTAGGAGATATGTCAACCAAGCGAGACTAGATGTGAATGAGATTATGGAGAAGGGAAGGGAAGAATGAGTTGACGCACGTTGTTATCGAGTACGATACGAGCGAGACCCTCTGGATACCAAAAGAGCTGGTTGATATCGTCGTAGCCGATGATCTGGTCATGGTCCCTTTCCCTACGGACGAATTTGCCGTCGACGACCTCATAGCCCTGATCGCGCATGAACTTGTAGAGGGGCTTGATGATTGTCTCGAGGTAGAGACCCTCTTGTACGGGCTCCACGCTATTCTGACACTCTGGACTGCGGTAATAATCGTCGGCACACTTGAAAATGAAGCAAAGGCATTCTGGGACGAAGCGGACGTTTCCGGCTTCACCCCAACAGAGAAGATAGAGGGCAATTTGGCGAAGACGGTCATACTGGCTCATGCTGTTCATGGCATTGCGCCAACGGTTGAGGGCGCTGTCGAGGTGCTTTGAACCTGCTGTTTTGACAGCGCCGCCTTTGACACTTCTGAGACGTTGGAGGCCGGGGTTCTGGGACTGGCCGACAGCATCGTCGAGATTGAGTTGAGCGGCGAAATACCACTTGCGATAGTTTGCATGTTGACCGCCGATGTAGTCTGCGTGGAGGGTAAGGAGAGCTTGGTTTGGACTCATGCGGGAAGCTTTCGAGTCGAGCTGTTGCATGAGAAAATCAAACTAGGGGAGAGGTGAGGAATGGAGATGAGACATAAGGAAGAACAGACCATGTTGCGCATAGAGTCACGCTGGAAACCGAATTTCTGGGTGAGGTCGAAAAAGATGTCCTCTATCTCTTCCATGGAGATTGGGATTTGCTTTTCGGGCGCCCAAGCGGGGTAGGGATATGCGCCCTGACCGGGGTCGCCAAAGGGGGAGCCAGAGGGTTGGCTGACCTGCGAGCTGATGGACGGGGCATACGAGCGGGTGCCATGGCCGGGATCTGAGGGCAAGTCGGATGCTGGGTGGGGGTGAGTCATGAGCGGGAGAAGAGAAGAAAGGACGAACCGTTGTATGGGAGGTGGTCGTAGTAGTTCTGGTTGCCAGCGAGTCTGGTGGTGCTCGCGTAGGGCGAGGCGGTCTCGGAGTCGTTGTCGTAGTCCTGACGGATAGGTTGTGGATGCTGGTATGGATGGCCAGGCGGGTGGGCCATGTCAAACGAGTGTCGGTGGTGGTGGTCTCAAAAAACGAACGAGGTTGCCAAAGTCAGCGCCAGCGATGAAGAGGTCGATTTAGAGTGAGCGTGTGAACATCCTTCGTACGATCCACCCTTTAAATAAATCACGGACACTCTCCATCATCGCACACGACGAGCTCACCATGCCAACCATCGTCCCCCCCCTCCCCTTCTTCTGCATCAACGTCCTCGCCCGCTTCCCCGACCAGCTCCACCATCTCCGCCACCCCCGCGTCCCCGCGTCCCCCGCCCTCCTCGACGCGCTCCACCACACGCGCGACCCGTGTCTCTGGGCAACCCTCGCCCAGCTCGTCCACCCCCAACCCCCCCCACACCCCCAGCACCCGCGCCCCCACACACACCCCCCCCCCCA
>JBBPNY010000605.1:0-14588 GCA_038091165.1 Rubroboletus pulcherrimus
AAGACCGACTGCGAGGACGCCAGCTGCTGTGGATAGTGGTGAGTTTTGAGCGGTTTGAAGGACTCCATTCAGTGTCTTCGAAAACATGATAGCTTAGTACTTCAAAGGTAAGTTGATCGCTTATGTAAAGACCAGTCCCTTGCTATCATCGCTTCCGAGTTCCGACTATACGCACGTCGCAAATGTCTGCTCGTCTAGTTCTACGGTCTTTTTCGCTCTTGGACAAGTTGCAAGATCAAGTTTAGATGCCGCTAGGGAGTGGAATAGACTGGAATGCATCTCGGACGGACTGCAGGTGATGTCAAGTTGACTAGGGCGTTTCCATGTCTCTACTCGAATTCGGTGGACGAAAATTTTCCAGTGCACTTTTCGTAGAGTTCCATATCTTCCTGATCGAGTTGTGGAAGGTACTGCGGTACAGATCGTCAAGCTGCGAGAGGCCTGAAGGTCTGATGGGGGGTGGAAGGTGGAGACTCAGGCGCTCAGGAGTGATTTTCGTAACACGTGACGACGACGCGTCGACGCTCCACTCCGGGTGTTCCAATACAAATATGTGGCTAATTGCCGACGGAGGTCAACGGCATTGTGGAATGCAGCCACGGAGGCTTGTCCGAACAAATATCGCTCTCGCTGCGGTCGGCCATCTCTGCGCATGTCATCCTTCCTCTAGCTCTCGCGCAACGTACAGGTGGCTCAGTATCGCGGGCATTCTACGAGAGCCGGGACCGACATTTAATCTCTCAACAATGTTCCCATCTGTACTTTTCTTACTGACTTTTCCTGGTTTCTTGTCCTTGCAGTCGTCGGCTGCTGATGCGCAACAATGGAGATCTCGCTCGATTTACCAGGTGCGTTTGATGCCCTCTTCGTTTGGCGGGTGGATCCTCAACAGTATTGTAGGTCATGACGGATAGATTTGCTCTCCAAGATGTTAGCGACGGTACTGCGTACAACACTCCTTGCAATACTTCTGCTCGTCAATACTGTGGTGGTACCTGGAGAGGTATCATTGATCATCTCGATTACATTCAAGACATGGGTTTTGATGCCATTTGGATCTCACCACCGTTTGCCAACGTCGAAGGCGAGACCCCGATGGGCGAGGCTTATCACGGGTGCGTTCGCGGTGTCGCTCATCCCCTCGAAGCCGATGTTGACATGGATCGGTCTAGGTATTGGCCCCAGGATCTGACCAGACTCAATGCACATTTTGGTACGATCAATGACCTGAAGAACCTTAGCGACTCCCTCCATGCGCGGGGGATGTACCTCATGCTCGACGTCGTCGTCAATCACATGGTGTCTTCACGCCCATTCAATCTTACCGCTGTGCAACTTGCGACCACTAATGCAACCACCCCAATCACAAACACCACCGCACTCTACCCTTTCACAGATCTCTCGGATTTCCACTCGGTCTGCTGGATCACAGATTACAGCAACCAAACTGAGGTGGAACAATGTTGGCTCGGGAACGAGAACATGCCATGGGCGGATGTGGATACAGAAAACCCAGAGGTCATTGGGACGCTGAACAACTGGATTGAGGACCTGATTGGGGACTTTAAAGTGGATGGGCTGAGGTTGAGTACCGTTAAGTTTGTTGCGAGGGATTTTTGGAGGAGCTTCACGAATCAGGCGGGGGTTTTCACTCTGGGAGAGGTATGCAATGTGTGGAATGAAAGGAAGGCAACTGACGTTTTCGACAGGTGTACTCGGTCGACGTCAATTATACCAGTCCCTATACTAGTGAGTCGAAGGACTTCGATCGCCGACGGAGAACGGCCCATTGATGCCATGAAAGGTGTGATGAATGCTGTGCTGGATTATCCTGCCTGGTTCGAACTTGTACCCGCGTTTATGTCATCGGAGGGCGACTTCAACGCATTAAAAGGCATTGTTCAGCAATCGCAGGACGAATACACTAGTGGAGCCTTCATGACGGGGTCGTTCCTGGAGAACCATGATCAACCCCGTTTCAGCTCGCTGACCAGCGATCCCGCGGTATGAACAACTCTGCACCCTAGTCCAAGATGTCACTAAAATGTTGAGCATAGCTTCGAGCGAATGCCATCGTCTGGCCATTTATTCACGATGGCATCCCCACGCTTTATTATGGTAAGCCGTAGTCTTGTCACAAGGCGGGGTACCTCTATTCACGGGGTGTCAGGACAGGAACAAGGACTCTCTGGAGGCCAAACTCCAAGTAATCATGAAGCGTAAGTTTCGGGTTGTACCCCATCGTGGTAATGCTCACATCAATCACAGACTCTGGCACACCCGATATGATTCCGAGCACCCTCTCTATATGATGGTCACAGCCCTAAACCAAGCTCGGAAAGCAGCGATATTCTCCGAAACGTATTTCTTGACGACGCCAGTCAGTTATTCTCCCATTTCAAGTCCCAATGAGGACAGACGGTAGCTAACCTGGCCCAATTAGATGCAGTTCCTGGATGCCAGTTCATCAAACACGCTTGTGGTGTCAAAACCGCCCTTGCTCGCACTCCTGACCAATGTTGGTAGCCAGCAGACGAGCTCCGTACGATGGAATGTGACGCATCCGGTGTTCAAGGCCAAACAACGCCTCGTAGATGTGCTGACTTGTCGTGTATTTATTGCGGGAGAGAACGGAGGTGTATCGATCCAATCGGATGAAGGGATGCCGAAGGTACGATCAAATTGCTTGTAGTGAAGAGCAGCTTTGACGCTGACTTTGGACGATCGCGTCGTTGCTTCTCTTGCCTAACTGTTGTTTGGACAGGTACTCATGCCAGTGACATCGCTCGAAGGCACAAATTTGTGTCCGCAGAGTGCGGACGTCGCAAGTAGCATGCGCAGTATTGGCAATATGACGCCATGGACGACTGTTGTCTCATCGATAATTGTCCTGGCAGTAACCAACTTTGTCTGAGATGTGGACACTTCGACCCGTATGTGGGACATCCTCGCCCACTTGTTCTGTTTCCGCGCCAGGCACCGCCAGCGCTCCCGGACCCAAAAGGCTTACAACTCGCGCTCCTTTTTTTCGCGCGCGAGGTTAGTAACCACATTACTATGCTTTCGGATGAGTAATTTCGACTGTCACTTGGTCGCAATAGTTCTTGCTTAGATTGCTACATACATCGCTTTGTTTTTTTGCAATTGATCGGGTGTTTTCGTTTGTTGAAAGACCAAATTCCGGTGGCGCTGGTTCATGGTGGCGCTACAGTAAATGGCCTCACTGACTAACCAATTTACCAAGCAATATTACCTGAGCGTCACAGCATCCTGACACGGCGACCCTTTAAGCCCTTTCATCTCGCTTTCGGGAGCACGAACTCGAACCACTATGGCTGTCAGATCACCACAAGACATCTATGCAAGACATGTATCATCTTCTCGTGGCTATCCCATGTGGACCCCCGAGCCAAGCAGCCAGCTCCTGTCTTATCGACCCAACGGGCTCAGGATTGGGGACGTTGGGGTTGTCGTTCCCGAGAATGGCTACTTTGACGTCTTTTTCAACATCTGCCTACCCAAGGACCATCATTTCCACCGGGCTACCGGCGTTCCCGACGGTTTCAACCCTATCGAACTGAGTGATGCGGACATCAAGACCGTTCCGAGTGCGGAGAGCGATGGTCAGGTCATAACCGCCTCTTCTGTTACAAGAGTGGGCAGTGATGGGACATCTGCCAGCGGCGAGGTGCTACCGAGGTGCGTTTGTCGTCTCATCACTACGAACGAACAATGGGACTTAGCCCTTCATATCAACTGAACATTGGATAGAAGCGGACAGTCAGGCACCACAGGTTACACCTTCAACATGTCGTCAAGCGAAGGTGCACTCCTCATCCTCCCCGATGGCGCAGAACGCCACGATGTTCGAGATCCTCGACCTTTCTTCGAGCAGGCGTCTCGCTACGCAGCGACTTGGTATCATTTCGCAGAGGAGAATCTCGGTCGAATCATCAGTCACGACTCCATCTATGTCATCACGGGTTTTCACAAGGCCCGTTCCTGGGGCCTCGCGGGATACCAAAACGAACAAGGAAACGGCGATTTTTCTGCTCAGTTCACTGTCGGGGCGCACGAGGGTGGGGGCTTGGCGGGGGGTTATAGTTGGGAGACGACGCGGAATATGGACTGGCGTGTCGGTCCCTTTGATGGTCTTGGTATCCCGAACCAGTCCGTGTTCATCCGTGGGTTCAAGATTGCGTTGAGGAGTCCAGTGCAAGGCGTGCCCCAGAGATGGGTCAGTTTCGGGCCGAGTCGCTCTAGTGTTGGATCCAATCATGGGACTTCCTCTAGCGACTCATGGCTAGCGAACACTTGGAGGGGCATTTCTCGGACTATAGGCATGTCGAGTGGAGGTGCAGAGCGAGGCGTGCGGCGTGACTCGCGTGAAAACGCGGGGATGCGTATCGAGATTCAGCGTATACCAGAAATATTGCCGGTAGGCCTCGATCAGTCGGATGCGCGACGTTGCAGGTCTGAAAGCATCACTAGGTTTTCCATCCCTCGGACGTCATCAACCAATATATACTCCAGAAGGTATGTCTTGTAAGATTGTATCAGGGACATGGCAAGGGTTACACAGTTTTCCACAGGAACCATCTGCAAAGGTGGCGATCACACATGACAGTGACTGGGGTACAATTCTCGACAGGGTAAGTTGTGGGTTCACAAGAATTCCCGCACCTAGCGCTGACCTGCCTGTATGTTTCAGAATTTGCTGAAACACGAAGAGCTCACGCAGGACGAACTTCTGACGAAAGTGATATCTGAAAGGTACACCATAGTCTCACGAGAAGGTAAGCGTCATAGCTACTTGTTATAGCAACCATTAACGTCATTTAGGTGTGGCGTATTTGCAAAGCGAAAGGTCCGTTTTGCTAGGTACTTCGAGCCTGACTGCCCTGATCTAACTGTTGTTCATAGTAGTTCGGACACTTCCGTCGAGGCGACTACAGACGACTGCCCAACAACAGAGGCTCCTAACCAGGTTCCGATAGACAGAGTTGATGAATCGATCGAAGTGAAAGGAGAAAACGAGGTTGTGCAGCCTAGTCATCCGGAGTCTCTCAGTGTAGTATCTGAGAGCAATTATCGTTGTCTTGATGAAAGCGCCCCGAGATCAATAGATTCAGAGAGGTGTGTGGTCAGAAATATATCTGTCTGGATCATCTCATCACTTTTTTGACCCTCATACTTCGCTACCGCCCAGTCGGCCTGCGGATTTACAGAGGTCGGTACACGAGCTAAAGTTCATCCGCGCTTCCATTGATTTCTCTGACCAATAGTATTCCTTCTAAATTCGGGGCTGCTTCTGGGGTAGTCACTCCCACATCGCCAGAATCTCTCCGTCCCATTAAGATAATCGTGATATCAGATTTTGTAAGTGATCTTATTTCTTTCCTGTTTAACTTTTTCATTGGTCCAACACAACTATCTTCCTTTGCATAGCTTTGCGGATTCTGTTACGTATGCGATAAGGTTCTCCGTGATGCAATCGAAGCCTGTCGGGATCTGCCCATCCGCTTCGATGTGGAATTCCGACCATTTACTCTTCTGAATTCACCAGCTCTCCCTATCGCGGCTGCGAATCAGGCCATGTACCGCAATGCTTATCTTATGCAAAAGTACGGAAAGGAGCAAGCAGAGATAAAACTAAAGGCGGTCAACGAGCTTGCGCAGAAAACAGGTCTGAAACTGTCAGTCTCTCAAGTAATCATCATTATTTCTTCTAATGTCTCGGTTATTCAGTGCGGAGGATGGCATCATATGTGGCACCATTCAGGCACATCGGCTGTCCACGAAAGCATATCAGGATGGTGGTCAGGGCCTGCAGAATAAACTCAACACGTTCATTTTCGATGCGTGTCTTGCAAAAGGAGCGGACATCAGTGACGAAGATTTACTGATCGAAGCTGCCGTCAACGCCGGTCTCATGGACAAGGAGAAGGTATGTCTTCGTAATTCGACGCTGACATCTGACTGATTCGCGGCACTCTCGAGGCAACGGCGTTTTTGCATTCTACAGAATGTTTGGATTGTGTGGAAAAGATGGTTGAAGCTGCCAGGACTCAGGGTATCCATGGCGTACCGTTCGTCATCATCGACGGCAAGTGGGCCGTGAATGGTCTTCAGCCAGTGGAATGCTTCATTCAAGTAAGCTAGTCCCACTTTTTGCTGCACTTTGTTCCGACAAGATCACTCACGAACTCCGTCATCCTAGATCTTCCGTAAATTGGCTCATCTACCTGCTTCTCCGATCGTTCCATCGAAAACCAAAACAGAGCACGAACTCGGAGTGCATTGAGATAGGGGAGTTGCGTGTGGATCGACGTTGTCGTTTTTGTTCTCCTATTCGAACACTCTATATATATGCACGGGTGCTAGTCGTATGCTTAACCTTGTAAATTAGTCTGTCAGTTCTTTCTGTAATCTCGTCACAGCGGAGGGTTTGGGCGTGTGCGTTATAATGCAGCAACACATCCACCCGCCTCCATCCCAGCGATTGTTCGCGGGATTGAAACAGTGCAAACGGGGTACGGACCTGTGGTAATTCTGGCATGGCTGGCTCAAATGATGTTCATTCTTACCACCGCATGACGTGGCATGCGCAGACGAAGGACGGTGTAGGCGATGGGCCATGTATTACCAGTATATGATGAGAGCATGAGCGTGTGCTCAGGTGCACGTTTCTTCTCCACCATGCCCTCCCAATCCATTTCTTTCGGTCCTACCATGTCTTCCAGACGTTCCTTCGCCTCCGCACGATCCCGTTTCCGTTTCAGGTCGCGCTCGGAGGCTTGGTGTTCCGATGCAGCCTCCCTCGCGAGGTCGAGGTCCGACGCAAATGGGACGGCGGGTCCGATGATGCGACTGCCGCCACTAGCGGTCCTATGAGCATGTCCAGCTCTGTTGTGATGTAACACGTCAAGGAACGTGAACTTGACATGTGTGTGAGGGGGTATGATCTTGTCAAAGCGTACTGGTCGGCCTCCCTTTGTTCTACGCGCGAACAAAATTGCGAAAGTCACTGTGATTGTTTGGGATGGGAGGTCATCACCACGCGTCAACGGCACCGCTGTGGAACATGTGAATCGGCATATGGGCACCTCCGCGCTCTCTCGCTCGAGAGCTCATCAAGGTGCTGTTGTCTCAAAAAAGGGGAGGGCTCAAGGGGTCTGACAGGGGTAGAGGGTGTGCACGACAGACCCTGTCGTTTTCGTCCTTGAGCCACACTCTGAATTGAGATGGCGCAGATGCCGTAGGGGAGGGAAGAGTTCTTTATCGTGAGCAGTCTCGGTCGCGTGTGATACTGTCGCCTTGTTGCACAATTCAGGCGACGCGTGGGAGAGATCAGACACCGGGGCGCCAGCTCACCCTCATCAGACTTGGCTGAGCGCCATCATTGGTGCGAACCTCTCAGCGCATGCACTAGAATGGTTGCTCAACACAACAGTGCAACGAGACGCAAGTACTTACGTACGCTTTGTTCATTGGGACGACATTGGGACGAGGCGGGGAATAGCGGTGCGTCGGCCCACGATGAGAATTGATCGTCTGTGTTCTCGGCATTTGGCGCCGCTATAACCCCGATAGTTTGTCGATCGCCGAGCCAAGGGTGAAGGAGATACAGCGGTTCCAATCGAGGAGCGGTCTTCACTCGTCTTGACCTTCATGATCCCCGAGGGGGCATATCCCGACACGCCGCGAGAAGCTGATATACGTCCAATGTCGAAAGTCTTTCTTGACATAGTTGTTCGTGGTCCCGGGAGCCACGGAAGGGGAGTCATACGGTTCTCATGGCCGAGGTGAGGGTTGAACGTGGAGCGAGAACGTGTGCAATCTGGAGGTGTTGTCCGGGCTCTAAGAGTGAGCGATCGAGGCGGTCAATAATGTTTCGGTCTACGCGAGGCATACGAAGGCTGGATCCCAGGAATGAAAACAACATAGTGGGATGACGTTCAGGCAGAGCCATGTCACGAAAAATGATAGGAAGGCAAAACTCGACATCAAACGGTGATATTTATAAAAATTGCGGAGGAAGGGTATCTCGCAGACTTTTAATGGTAATCTTGCCACCTCTTCCGCGATTGCGAGAAACAGGTCGTCCGGAGAGATGGGAAGAGTGGATATGTTATGAGGGAGGTTCATGATTGCACCGAGGTGAGAGTATGTCGACATGTACAGGTCTCCGTTCCTCGCCAAAGCAATAGATGGGAACCTGGCCTTTTCGTGAACTGGTCATTTCGAAACCACTGCGGGGGGACACAGTGGTTTTCCCTTGGATAAGGCGAAGAGGGGCTCAGCACCATCTGGGCAAGCGAAGGTAGTGTTACACCGCGAGTCAACTCTGAGCGAGATGTCGCTGAGGAAGCAGCCATCGCGAGGGCCGTAGACTCGGAAGGACGGTTCCATGGGGTCGAACTTGGGTCAGTCGCGATGTTCAAGATAGACGTGGTGGTGTGAGCAAGCGCCAAAAACCTAAGGTGATAGAGCGTGGGTGCACTGGTCTATATCAAGGAAGCGAAGGGCATACGGACCACAGCTTGTTCTTTGATTCTTTCCATTGCTCCGCTGTATTGTTTCATTAATGACCACGTCGTCGACAATGGCCGGTGCGTACCGACATGTGAAGCTGCGTTTATGCTGACCGTTGGACAAGAGCATTCCCCGCTCATCGAAATCAACGTCGGTAGTCGGACACGTGCAGTGACGTTCTCAGCGAATGGCGAGTATCTCGTGAGCGGCCATGAAGAGGGGGGAGTTCGAGTCTGGCGAGTGGAAGACGGCAAACAAATGGCAGCAATGGAAGCGGAGCATGTCCTGTGTCTCGCAGTGTCAGAGGATGGCAGTTGGATTGCAGCGGGGACAGTCAGGAACGTAGCGGGATCAAGGCAGAACGAACTGATTCTGTGGGACGCAAAGACATACGAAAAAGCCTTCTCGCACGAGGAGGGCAACCATGTCAGGGGAGTTGATTTCTCGCCCGACTCGACTCGACTCGTCTTTGGGTCGGACAATAGCACAGCCACCATTTGGGATGTCGCAACTCGCAGTCGAGTGGTCGGTCCACTCCACCACGAACATTGGGTTATCGCAGCGAAATACTCGTCCCAGGGTGATCGTATCGCGACGGCCGCTTGCTCGTGGACATCCCGGTAACAGTAGCCCCATGGTACAACACTGGTCTCCTCTGGTTGGGTGATCGGCTCTTCGTCGTACCGGATGGTAAAATCGAGCAGGTTGAAGCATCCACTGGGTCAGCAGTCTCGGAATGGCAAGTTCCTGATACCGATGGGTTCTCGTGCATTGCCCTGCCGCAGCATAAGCAATTCATCGCATACTCTACAAAGCGTAATGTCACATTTTGGGATGTGTCGACACACGCCCAGCTCGGTATCACCCAACATACTCAAGACATTCATTCAATCGCCTTCTCACCAGATGACCGGTTTCTCGCAACTGGTGGAGTGGATGGGAAGATCACCATCGAGAATCTCCGAGACGTCCTTCCTTCATCCAATTTCACTGTAAGTATGATGTATTGTCGGACCAGACAGCATATTGGAATCCATTTACTGACAATCCACAACAGGATGATCCGGGCAAATCCAGTCCACTCGAGTCCGAAGGACAGAACAAAGACGGCGACGGTGATCTCCTTGACGTACGAGTTCATTCGTTTCCCCATCGAAGCGGGTTCTCATGATGGCATAGGTCGAAGCGCCGTCGAGCGCGCCCGCTCCACAACAATTCGATTATGACGAGGTTGGTGATCATTTCAATCACTTCTTCCCTCGGCGCTGATGCTGCTGGAGCCGCCATCCCCAACCTCCTCTGCTCATCCCCGGGAGGACGATGTACCGCAATTCAGCCCGTCGCATGCCATATCACCGCCATCGGATGCCCTTCCAGTGAGCTCCACGCACGTGCGGAGGAACATGTTGACATCGTCGAGTCACCTCAGAGTCATTCAATATTCAAAAAGTGGCTACAGAAGAAGAGTCCGAAGGATGCCACTTCACATCAGCCTGATCGACGTTCCGGAAATTCACGCCAGCCTGTCGATCATCAACCTCCCTCTCACTCACCAGCGGGAGTGGGTGCCACAAATCAGGGGCTGTCGTGGATGGCTGCAGGGAAACGTCAGGTGGTGAGCGTGCTTCCTTGATAGACAATCGGATGCGGTGTGTCTAACATATCGTCTTAGCGAACAGCCACAGCATCCGTAAAAAAGAAAAAGGTTCTTTGTTCCTCGGATTCGCATGCAGGGACTCATTACGCGCTACAGGACAAACCCCCTGCCATGACTACTCCAAACGAAGGTGCGCACGGTAGCGGACAACGTACTGCGGATGCAGTGACAGCGGACCCAGTGCGACTTTTCTGGTGATTGGGGACCTCGCCATGACAGCTCACGTTCTATTAGGCGCAACAATCGAACGATCTATCTCGACCCTCAGCCGGGACGGTCCAGGTAACAGTGCGCGTTACTTTTCTTTCGACCTACACTGTTTTACTTACAACAGATCAGCACTACCAAGAAACAGGCAACTCTACCCTTGCTATCACGCTTCCCACGTGGATGTTGTGTTTTCGCTCAGGTACACACGACGAGACGCATTGATCCAGGTGATTCAATGCGGTTCACGTAGATACTGTGCTGAATCGGGAATATGTGGACATAATTCTTGAGTTCGGTTCTAGGCAGACCCAGCACGTCCGAGTCCCATATCTATCCGGTAGTAAACACCCGAGTATATGTGCATCGTATACGAGTGTAGCGGAGCGGACAGAAACAAGTGATGGCTATGCACTGACAGAAAGCGAACGACGTCGTGCTCAAATCCAGTGCACGTATGCGGGTGGTTCCAGCTCGCGTTTGCATTTGAAGTTGTGGCGGCGACCAGCCTACAACTGGCCAACTTCTTTACAACAGTCGCCACCACCTAATCTCGGTCGCTTTTTCAAGTTCGCGTCGCATCTTCTTCACCGACGGGGCATTGTAGGTGGCATGCCTACCTGTCGCAGTTAGGTGCTGTACCAATCTAATATTACTTGTATTGCCCCAATCTTACTAGTACTAGGTCTCAACGAAGTTGAACGTCGCCAGTTGTTGCAGTTCAGACGTTCATCTTTGGAGTTACTGGCACTTTCCAATCAATTACCTGCCGTCCAATCCATTCGTTTTTTACGTGCTTTCTCTTCCGAGCGTCCATGGCATTATATGCAGAACTCATCAGGCAAGATGTCTGCCGCCATAAATCTTGCCATGACGCGTCTTCGTGGCCACCCATCATTTCGCAGTGTGTCCAGTCTTTGCAGAACGAACTGAAATTGCCTAGATGGTTGAAATCGGTAAGTTTGAGGACGCTCAGAATGCAAGTCACTCATCTCGCCTTTTCACAAGGGTCCGGTTCCATATACCAATGAGCGCGTGCTCGACATGCTCAATTATATTTGGGTCTCGGACGATGCGACTCATGCTGATCTCTGGGACCATACGGATCATATTATCGACCACGACGTACAAAAACGGTTGCACGTCGTGTTTAATGGCGCGCTGGCTGACTGCGCCAGGATTCGGGCAGTGGTCGATGCAGAGACAAGAACACAGATACCATTTCCAAAGGAGTCATTCCTTGCTGTACTTGTGCGGAATGCTATCTTGAATGCCCATCCAGAACTATCCTCATTGTATGTCTGCTCTCGTTCTCTGACGTTATGCGTTACGTAGTGGCTTGATATTCATTCAGGGAGGACATATCGGTAGTTCTTCCACGGCATTTTAGTGGCGAGGCAATCCCAATTCTGAGCTACATCACGAAGAGTTTCCATGCACCACTCATCATTTCAATCTGCGAGGGGATGCCTATCGAGGAATGTGGTCCCGACCTCGGACATCCACCCAGCGACGAGGAGGAGGATTCTAGTGACGAATCCGGACTATCCAACCATTCTCCTCCTACTATGTCAGAGTTCCTTGACGCCTGCGAAAGACCTGAGACACCCGAGGAAGTCGAGGAAGAGCAACAGGATGATGTCCTCTCGTCACGATTCGACGCCTACTTCCTTGCATATCCCCCGTCCGCAACTCCGCCGTCCATTTGCCATATACCTGTTCTGTGCATGGCCGACGAGGAGCAACTCCCAGTGTTGATGTCTAGTTTGCTCTATCAGCGGCGTGTATGGCACATTGTGGACCCATTGATCGGGATGGAGTTCTCAAAGTACGATACGACGATCAAATTATCCGTGGGATGGCTCGAGGACGATGTGTCTTCCGATCGTGTTCTGGTGAGTGGTTTCCCATCAATTTTATATTTCTTGTCTGATAACCGACGTCCCCGTGTTCAGCCACGCGTTCATCTTGGGGAGATAGGAACCCCAGTTGCGCTTGATTTATCATCACCCTCGGTGGCTCTTGCGCTCTCTCGGCTCCTGTGGAGTCTGGAATCACACATGTCTGGTGTCCGTGACACCATCAGGCATTCTGTGGGTGCTGTTATCAGCAGGACACAATCGCATTCGTCACTCTCTTGGCGGATTGATACGAATATCCAGGCGGAAGATTCTGCTTCCATTCTTGAACATAACAACAACCGAGACATGATTATCAGCTGGGCTGAGAGTCAACAGTATTCAGTGTACGAAGAGTGCGTCGCTGCATACCATCCCACCACCTCCTTTATCTTAGGTTGTTTAAACTACTACTAGGGTGATGCCTCCCCGCAAGCAAGCGGATAGGATCAGTTTGTAGGTTTCGTGCGTGCTGACACGCTCTCCCTTGTCTCACCTTTGCACTCTGTAGACCCAGTTCTGCAATGTCGACGCCACCGCCACAGCAGTCGACCTCTGCGCAAGCTTCGTGAGCTAGTCTTTGCTCCCCGTCGATGGATATGAATCATTTTTGACGGAAAAGGAATCCAACATCCCCTTCGCCAGATCCATCAAAGGAAACAAGCTTGTCAATTCCGTGAGCCATAAGAGTCCCAGAATAACCATCATTTGATTGATAGTTCATGCAGAGAGCCTCGGGAACCGCATGAATATACGGACAGTGTTCCAACTTTGTATTCACGGTTATCATGTTCCGCGTGAGTGCATACAAAGATTATGACGGTTCTTGCTTACCAAAATTGCTCTGTAGATTTGCTGCAACCACTGAGAAGGACGACCGCCGAGTTTTCCGCTGGATGTTCGATCGTCGGGTAGTACCACAGTCACTTCCATCTGATTTGGAATTCCGTGAGGAGTACAGCACAATGACGGGCTTCATCTGGCCCGAGAGCTGGCACGTTAGAGTGCGTATTTCTCTATTGCACAATTGTATTGAAATGCCTCACTATATTTTCCAGGACGACCTCCCATCAGTCGATGCTGCACTCGAACCATGCATACAAGAACTGCTGGAGGGTGTAGCCGCAATGAAGGCCCGACCTAATGCAGTTAAATGTATCCCCGTGAATGAGTTTCCTATTGATCTACGACTGCTTGGACAAAGCTTCTCTGCAATCTTTCAGGCATCCCGTAGATCTCGTGAAAAGAAGGAGCTTCGAGAGGATGTCTACGAGGCGTCTTGGCGTCACGACCATGATCGCTTGTTGTTCGACTTCTTCATACGTCTTATCCAGCCAAGTGAAGGTTATGCTGTCCATACTCTAATGGATGGTCAATCGATCGCATGTCTCGAAGATTCGCTTGCCCGTCCAACGTATGTATTCACTTAAATCCGAGATGTCGCTTCTGACGCAGATGGTTATGAAGTTTGGAGGCCACTCTCCGCTTGCCAAGAAGTGACGATTTCAAATGGGACACCAGAGAAGTGCGTCAGGAAGCGATTGGTGAGCTGATATCGCGTCAGAGCACAGATCTTCGAAGCTGGGTGCATAGCCGTGGTGGTACCCTAGCTACATCCCTCGAGGAGAGACTGAATGCTGCACACGTCCTTTCTCAGTGGTTGGCGTGGACACAAGAGACTAGTGCAGAGACGGAGGCACAGATGATCTCCAAGCTCGGTCAGCTTCCATCGACAGGACGATGCGACGCATTGGGACGTTTACTGGTCGAGCTCCCAAATGTGTCGGATGACATCAGCCACCTCCCGCTTGTTGTTCGCGCCGCTGGCAAAAGTGGTGCAAGCGGAGGAAGGAACAAAGTCAAGGCTTCAATGAGTGGATCCAGGGCTTGGACTCATTACAAGAACGAGGGTAAACCACCAACCAAAACGTCAAGCAGTTCTTTGACTGTTCCTGATGTTTCTTCTGGTTCTATAACGAGAGCAAATGGAACCCGCTGTACTATACCATCATCATCCTTGCCTTCTTCCATGTGGTCTTTCGACAAAGAACAAACGAGCTCTGTGGAATCCATGGATGCATTGACTTTCAAGGCTCAGGGGCTCCAACTCGGACCAGATGTTACATTCCTCGAGCTGCCTATCCTGGCCGCCGAGTACAAGAAGGCGTCAGACAACGTGGTGAAAGGAACAAATCAAGTCAGGATGTACCTCACTGCATCTGTCAAGTTCCTCCAGGCTGTCGGGATCACGAACATCCCTGTATACGGTATACAGACCGATGGGCCAATCG
>JBBPNY010000606.1:0-14587 GCA_038091165.1 Rubroboletus pulcherrimus
AGTGCTCAGGGTTATGTAAGTTACATAATGAGACAGGGTTGAAGCACAGCATCCATCAGAACATTATGTTATTTACCAAATGATGACTGATAACATCATGGTCAAATAAGTGTCCCAATGACATGTCATTTTAATATAGTTATATCTCAGTGCCATGGCAACCAAATCACATGACTAAGGGCTCATATTCAGGGCAAGGGTTAGGGCTATTGATGACCCTGCAAGGGCTAGAGCTAATACATTTTGGTTCTCTTGCAAATGTCAAGTCTTTCCAAAATGGCCCAACATTGGGACACTTATTTGAGCCACTGTAAATGTCCTTCATGCTGGTGGCTTTCTTGAAGGTTTTGATCCGTATCAATTCTTGGGCGATGTACAGATCAATTCATCGGAGAAACCATTCTTCGAGGGCATGGATTTGGTCATTGAGTCCAGATCAGACAGCTAAGACCGAGAAGTTGGAAATGAACTTCTTGAAGCCCCGAGATGATCAGGTGTCCTGGGTGAGGGTGGCGAGGCTAACTCAGGATGACTCTGCACTGTCGTAGGGGGAAAATGCTGTGACAAAAGCTTTGCAGATTTTCTCTAGTGTTTTGTGAGCAGCTAGCACGTTTGAATCCTTGAGTTTGGTGAGCCAGGCCTTGGAAAAGGCTTTTCCTCGTCCCTTGTCCATCCTGTTAAGGAGGATGTAGGTCTTGGCCTTGTTGGTATATTTGAGTTCATGAAGGGAGAAAAATCCCTTCATGGTGAGCATCCATCTGTATGCATCCTGGGGCTCTCCTGAGAATTCTTCTGAGAGGGTGGCTTTGACTTCCCCTGTCATGTTGTCATCTTCATCGTTGTCTGAACTGGGGGAGGGCAAGAAGTTGTCTGATCCTCCTGGACTAGGGGGTTCACCGGGGTGAGGGTTCTGGCTGCCTGGGGGGAGAGTCTATAACAATAGGTTCTCCAGTTTCCTCAACTGATGTGGGCAGTTGGGTGGGAATGGCCAATGGGGTCTTGGGCCAACAGTGGGGACCACCTGAGGAAGTGCGGGAGATGGAAGGGGTGGGAGATGCGTGGGGTGGTGGTGGAGGTTGGTAGTGAGATGGAGGTGGGGCGGTGGTTCTGGAAGAACCAGAGATCCTTCTTGATGATGTCAGTTTGGGGACAGCAGAGAATGGGGAATGAGTGGTTGGCCTGACTGGGCTGGCTACACTCTCTTCTTCATCTTCTTCAGGGTCTCTTGTGAGAATCTGAGAAAGGCTGATGCAGTGCATGGTGATGAATGAGGGCTACTATCCAGTAGCCGGAATGGAGGGGCGTTGGGTATTGATAACACCAACGAAAAGGAACCTTGATCTTTTGTTACGTGAGTCTGTAACAATCTTGAACCAGTGGTATTCTGGCGAAGTTCTCTATTGGCTTGAGAAATGAGTGTTGAAGGGGTCGGGTCTTCAACATGTATCAACAGAGGGGAATGGGAACCCCAATGAGGACAGAGCCAGATACTCGAGAGTAGTGACCGGCTGAGGTCTTGTGCACTAGCCTTCTCCCTCCGGAGTGCCTACACAAGCCTGGTGTATGCATGGGACCGACCACACAGCAGTTCCGCATATGGAATGGCCCTTCACCAGGAGGACGAGCGCGCTGGCTCCCAACAGGTGGTACTATGTCAGGGGGACGGTACCATTCCTGAGCAAAGGCCTAGGCGTGGAGGTTATAGATTAACCTCGGCTAGGACTGATCGCTAGATGCATGTAATGATGAAGCGAGAAGCTTTGATGATAGAAGTGATGGGCAATCAAGCTTCACAGCGAATTGAGAGTGTCATGGAGAAAGGTGTAGATCAAGATTAAAGAAGAGAAGTGTACAGCTGGGTCTGAATCTTAAATACTAATCTAGGTAGTTTAGGGGAGGCTTCTACTACCTATATTAGAACAGCACTAATTGGGCAAGATCTGATCAGGATCGAGATCTGTCTGGGTGAGGGGGACACAAGGCATTACGTAAGTAGGATAATGCTGAAGTGAGATGTGTCCATATGTGAAATAGAGAGATTTGGAAATATACATAAAAGAAAACCGTGGGGTTTCCCTGGGGAGTCCCTGGGGAGTCCCTTCCTTATGGTGCCACGTAGTCCAGGTTGATGAACTTGTCCCAGAGGTCCTCTGGTATGAGGTCCTCATGTCCGAGGTTGCAAAGCTTGTTGAGTAGTTCCCTTCTGAGGGTATGGGTGAGTGTGTAGGGGTTAGTGGAAGGAAAAGAGGTGGGGGGTTCCATAACCGTAACATCGTCGGGGCACCAATCGCCCCATCTCCATCCTCACCGACCACAAGAACCTCCTTTACTTCAAGGAGCCACATAAACTCTCTCACCACCAGGCTCACTGGCAAATGTTTCTCCAGGACTATGATCTCACCTTCACTCATGTCCCTGGAACTCAGATGGGCCCCACTGATGCTCTCTCCCACTGTGATGTTGTTGACACCTCCAACAACAATATGGCCACCCAACTCCTCCCTGATGCTGTCTTCTCCTGATCCCTTGACCTCAAAATCGTGGACAAAATCGCTTCCTCTACCAGAGAGGACCCCCTCATTGCCAATGCCCTCACTGCAATGTCCCTTGGACCAGTTTACTCCCTCGTGCCTGCCCGGATGATTGGTCCTATGATGGTACTAACCTGATCTTTCAAGGCCAGCTCTACATTGACAGAATCTATGAAAGAGGCAGAGATGCCCAAACTCAGCCGCTGCCAGAGATGGCAGTAAATGACTAATATTCACCTATGAAAGTGGCAGAGATGCCCAAACTAAAGTACATTAGCTACAGGTAAAATAGAGAAAGAAAAAGACTCACCTCAGCTGCTGCCAGAGATGGCGGTAAACGACTGAGGTGTGTCTTAGTAAGAAACTAACATATATGTATGTGTTGTGGGTGGAGGTGTACTCATATTATGTTATATGTAATATTGGATAAATGGTCCAAGTAAAGTAGAAGCCGATTCCGAATGTTCCGAGTTTGGAAGAGCACGGGAAAGTTCCAGAACCTGTTCTGGAATAGTTCCGAGACTGTTCTGAGATGACAATCTCGGAACCCTCGGAAGAGTGCGGGAAAAAACCTCGGAACGCTTCGGAGCAGTTCCAAGTCTGTTACAAGTTTGTTCTGAGATGACAATCTTGGGATCCTTGGAAGAGCATGGGAAATATCCTCAGAATGCTTTGGAATGGTAGAGTTGGAATGACAACTCGGAATGGTGGTTCCGGGATCGGAAATGTCGGAACAGGAATGACTTGGGGTTGGATTATTGTTGAATACTGTCACTCCCACTCAAGTATAACCGTAGTCCCATAGCTTTGACGAACTTCCAGTGTTGATCCCTCACAAGTGGTTTTGTGTGTATGTCTGCCACCATGTCTCCAGTTGGAACATATGTAGCAAACAATTGCCTCTCCCTTTCCGACAAGGTCATCTCTAATGAAGTGATATTTTCGTTGGATATGCTTGGTTCGTGCTCAGAACTGTGGATCACAGCATAGGATGATTGGTACAAACCAACGGTTCAGCCCTCTCCTATTCAGCTTTACTCACAACGTTAGAACATTGGCCTTCACTTCTCACCCTGTGGATGAATAGTACCGTTACTTCGGACCACTATCCCCTTCCTGTGTTGATCTCCTAGATCTACACAGCCCTCTTTCCCCTGTTTCACCTTGGCAGTTATACTGCCTCCTTTTGGTGTACCCTTGGACCGGTTCCTCTCTTCCTTTCGGAACTGCGCTGCCTCTTTGATCCCATCGCCTCATGGCATGCCTGCCAACTTCCTTGAGGCGCACCCTCATTTAGATTAGCCTACTATCGCACATAGCTTGGTCTGTGCGCAATCCTGTAACTTATATAAACCCCTGCTTTGTAGAACTTGCTCCCCAGCTAGTTCTACACAATATACCGCGTATCTTCTGGCCTGTTAGGAATCCCTCCTAAGTCTTCTGGCTACTTCAGAGTGCCAGCTACTAGTATCTTTGTATGCTTCACCTTGGTCCAGAACCTATGGTGCGATAGCATCGTAACAATGATGGCAGCTTGGTTGTCAGAGAAGAGTTCCGTTGGCCCCTGTTGCTTGTGTCCGATTTCATCAAAGAACATCCGTAACCATGCCAAGTATTGTCCAGCATTACTGAGTCCAATGTACTCCAATTCCATAGTGGAAAGTGTGACCATGCTTTGTTGCTTGCTAGACCATGAGATAGCTCCATGATTGCTCATGAAGAGAACACTGGAAGTGGATCGGGAGTTGTCGGTGTTACAATCCAACCCACCTCTCTTATCACGTATGACTCCTTGTTTCTCTCTTTCTCTCCCCTTAACCTTCTCCCTCTTCCGTACTCACATTCACCATCCCCTATGTCACGCTGATACATTATGCTCTATTACTTGTACCATTCTATCAGTTCCTTCCTATCTGTTGTCTACGGAACCACACTGCCCTTCCCCAATTCCCCTCCATGTTTCACCTTTGTGTTTCATCGTACTTATCAGTTTCCTTGACTATCCCTTATAGGATACTCTGGCCTCATAGTACGTCTAGTGACCGTCACCACTGCACACAGCATGGTCTGTGCACAGTCATGTAAATATATATAAACCCCTTGCTGTAGTACTAGCCCCCCAGCTAGTTCTATGCAAATACAGCATATCTTCTGGCGTACATTTTCTCATAAGTCTCCTGGCTACTGAAAGTGCCAGCTACTAGTTCTTTCAACACTTCACCTACAGTCCAGAACCTACAGTGCTGTAAGCATCGTAACAAATGAACTAGCTCATACTACCATTGCAACCACTATTTAGCCCTTGCCCACCATTTCCAACCTTCAGGACATCCTCTCAGACCCAAACCTCTCAGCTGAGGATCAGGCTTACTACCAACACCAATTACAACAAGAAAGGGCCGCTGCCACTATCAGGCAGAACAAGTTCGCCCAACACCAGCACGCTCAACGACAACTCAAACAACACAGTTGACCTCGTCATACCAACTCTCCTACTCCACCTCCCAGTTGCCCAAGTTTCAACCCTGTTCAACAACAACCAAGGGATCGTTCCCCCCTTGCTGATGTACATCTACCTGGACCCGACTCCGAACCAGAGAACGAAGAAGAAGACAATGACTCTGACGAGTCTGACGACATGGGAAAGGAAGCGCTCCCAAAAGATTTCACCAGCAAAGTAGAGGATGCCAATTGGTGGCTCAACGCCATCAGAGCCTACAAGAATATCAAAGGAGATAAGATGATAGAACATGAAGCTGTCACAATCGCCCTAGCTCGCATGGGAGAAGGACAGGGAAGAGTATTCGCCGAGGGATATTACACCAAACTGGCCATGAAACCCGACTACAAAAAATGGTTGATGTTCAAGGAAGAGTTTAAAAGCGCCTTCACCTCGAGAGACAAAGCAGAGAATGCCCAACAACAACTAAAATCCATTAGGATGGATAAAGCCACGTCCACGGCCCTCAAGAATTACAACACCAGGTTCACCTTAATGGTTGGCCTCTCTGGAATGACCAAAGAAGAAAACAGTCCTGTCCTCCGCGACTACTATGCTGCTGGACTACCCTTCGAGTTGGCTTCAGATCTTCTACGAGGTTCCGAATCAAAAACTCTCAAAGAATGGCAAACCAACGCCAGTCGCCAAGTCCAGAACCATGAACGCCTTTGAGATCTTAAATGAGGGACCTTCCAAACCACCCGAAGGCATCCTAATGCTATGGACGTAGATCACATCTATCTATCCGGCCCAGAACGAGCATGCCATAACAGGGAAAAGCAATGTTACATCTGCCACAAAGTCGGATGTATGAGTCGAAAACATCCTGGACACCCCCAATACCGACCACAAAACTCCTCTTCCCCATCCTCTCCACCTCTTCATCCAGCTTGTAATCCTAAACGAGTTTGGACTGTCCGAACAGTCCAGAACCAGACTCCTGATGAATTGGACTCCTATATCTCTGGGTTATCAAAGTCTACCAAATGTGATGAGATTCTCCAAACACTCAAGATGAGCTATGATGAAGATGCCGAAGAACTCCACGCAGCAGAAGAAGTCGAGCAGGTCCGTCAGATATAAACTATGAATTTTTGAATAGGAGACTTGTGACAATGTCAAGCTCTCCTACCCTACCCACTGTAATAGTACCCCGCGAAGAGAAATTGATATTTGTTCCCCTTTCTCTTTCCTCAGTGGGAGGCCAAAACATTGTATCTACCCCAGCCCTGATTGACTGTGGGGCAACTGCCTGCTTTATTGATTATGCCTTCGCCAAGCGAAATCACCTCTGTCTCATCCCCCTATCCTGACCTTGCCAAGCCTATAATGCCGATGGAACCGAAAATCAGATGGGAGAAATCTGGTACAAGATTATGTTACGGCGCTACTGCTCTCCCAGTGTACTGCTCGGATTGGTAGTCTAACAAGGAATGTAATAGCAAGCACTCTAGAGTAGCTTGTAGTCTCTGAGGGATTCAGAAGAGGGAACACCGGAAGATACACAGTAAATTGTGTAGAACTAGCTAGAGAGCCTAGTTCTATGCTTCTGCCTATATACTGATACAGATGTGCTACAAGGCCAGAGAATCCCAATAGGGGAATGGTCTGGAAACCGGTTGGCACGAGGTAAGACGGGGAGCATATGGAGATAAGAGATAAGACAGGAAATGTGGTAGTGGAGTAATGGTACCAGTCCTTGAGTAGAACATGAGGCAGAAGCGAAGACCAGGATAGTGGTACAGACAATGAGGAGAACGGAACATATAGAGTCAGTCCGAAGCATGGCAGTGCTGGCTGCTTAAGGTAACTAGAAACGGAACATTGGTACAAAGGATAAAGGAGAAGAAGGGAAGGAAAAGGGGTAGTAGTTGTACGGGGATTGCTGGGTTGTAACAGGTTAAACTCCACATCTGGGTGGATAATGATGAAGAAGATCGCGACTTCCTTGTCCTCTCTAGTGGGAAACACCAGAACATCATTCTAGGAATGTCTTGGCTCACTGAACGCAACCCCATTATCAACTGGGCCAGTCGAAAGGTCACCGTTTCCCCTCAAACAGCCCCACGAAAGCAAAATGGCCTAGAAACCCTTGGACAACAATATCTCCTGCAGTACCTCCGGAATGATATCAATGTCAAACTTGCTAAACTTTGGATCAAGAAGTTTGACAAGCTCCCTGAGCAAGTCCAAAAGGTCATGCTATCTATGACCTTAGCTCAAGAAGCCATGCATCTAAAAACCAAAATACCAGAGAAATACAGGCAATTCTCTGACATTTTTACTGAAGAAGAAAACACTGAACTGCCTCCTCCACGATCATTTGATCACGAAATGTGTCTACTCCCCAGTTTTGTACCGAAACGCGCATCAAATTACTCTCTCAACCCCGAAGAACTTGCTGTGTGTGAAAGGTTTGTCAAGGAGAACCTTGCCAATGGCAAAATCCAACCGTCCAAATCTCCTCAGGCTGCACCCTTCTTTTTCGTACAAAAAAACAATGGAAAGCTTCGCCCTTGCCAGGATTATCGATACATCAATAGCCACACAGTAAAGAATGCCTACCCTCTTTCCCGGATCAATGACCTCCTCAACAAACTTAAGGAATCTTCCATCTACACCAAACTGGACGTCTGCTGGGGGTATAACAATGTCCAGATCAAGCCCGAAGATCGGTGGAAAGCCGCCTTTGTCACCCCCTTTGGACTCTATGAGCCTACGGTGATGTTCTTTGGACTTTGCAACTCCCCAGCCACTTTCCAGGCCTACATGGATGACACCTTTGCCAATTTCATTGCTGAAGGATGGCTTGTCATCTATATGGATGATGTCCTCATCCACTCCTCCGACGAAACTACCCACCACGAACAAACTCTCAAAGTACTCCAACACTTTTGCGAACAACACCTCTATCTCAAACCTGAGAAATGCCACTTCAACCTCACTGAAGTCAAATACCTCAGCCTCGTTGTATCCCATGACTGCATCAAGATGGATTCTACCAAACTCTCCGCCATTGAAGACTGGCACCCACCAGAGAATATCTCAAAGCTTTGCTCCTTCTTGGGTTTCTGCAACTTCTATCGCAAATGAGTCCCCACCTTCTCCAACATCATGTGTCCCCTCCACGATCTCACCTGCAAAGGGGCTCTTTGGCAATGGGGCACTAATCAGGAACACACATCCTGTACCCTTAAGAACATGTTCTTAAAACAACCCATCCTCCACACCCCTGATCTTACAAAGCCTTTCTTTGTTATGACTGATGCCTCCCTGACTGCCGCAGGTGGAGTACTCATGCAAAAGGATGGGAATGGTGATCTCCACCCATGCTCCTACATCTCGAAGTCTTTCGGGCAGGCTGAGCAGACTACAACATCTATGACCGGGAACTCCTTGCCATTATTTACGGATTAGAGGAATGGCATCACTACCTCCGTGGCACTGGCCTCCCTGTCACTATCCTCACCAATCACAAGAACCTTTTGTATTTTAAGCAGCCTTGCAAGCTCTCCTCCTGGCACACCCGCTGGCAAATGTTCTTACAGGACTATGACCTTACTTTCACCCATTTCCCTGGCTCCCAAATGGGTCCTGCTGATGCCCTCTCCAGGCGGGATACGGTCAATACTTCCCGAGACAATGCCACCCTCCAACTTCTTCCCAACTCCCTTTTCTCCCGTTCACTCGACCTTGCTATTGTCGAGAAGATAGCTACCTCCTTCATGACTGACCCTTTGGTTGCCAATGCTCTGACTGCCATGTCTCTTGGCACCAGTCTCCTTCCCTGCGCCCACCCCGATGATTGGTCATATGATGGCATCAACCTCACCTTCCAAGGCTGGCTGTACATTCTCGAGGACTGTCTGATCCCCCTTGTCTCCTCCATCCACAATGCCCCCCATGGGGGCCATGCGGGTGCTGCCCATACCCTTACTCTCCTTTCCCGCGACTACTGGTGGGGGCATGTCTACCTTCATTCGTCATTACATTGCCAGTTGTGCAACCTGTCAACAGCACAAGGTCAACACCCATCCTATGCGCCCCCCTCTCACCCCAGTCCCCACCACCGCCATGCATCCTTTCCAACATCTCACTATGGATCTCATTTCGGGGTTGCCTTCTGTTGGCCCCCTGGATACTGTTTTGGTCGTGGTGGACCACAGCCTTACCCAGGGGGTGCTCTTCATCCCATGTTCCAAAACGGTATCCGCCGCCGACATCACCTCCCTGTTCTACAAACACGTCTTTCCCCATTTTGGACTCCACGACCATGTTATATCTGACCATGGCCCCCAATTTGCCTCTACCTTTGCTCTTGAACTCTCCTGTCTCCTCCACTATGATGTCACCCTATCTACTGCCTACCACTCCCAGACTGATGGCAAAACTGAACGAGTCAACCAAGAGCTTGAAACCTATCTCTGACTATTCTGCCAGGAGAAACCCAAATCCTGGCCGGATCTGTTTCCTATGGCTGAATTCCACCACAATTCTATGACTCATTCAGCGACTAAGCAATCCCCATTCTTTCTAATGATGGGATACCAACCCCACGCCTACCCTAAGATTGGTCCAACTTTTGTGTCCCACCTGACCAACCGGCTCACCGAATTAGCCTCAGCCCAAGAGGAAGCCAAATCTGCTCTCACCAACTCCCAACGGAGCATGACAAATAGGAACTGCAGCAGATTTGTCCCCTTTGTCATCAGACAACAAGTATGGCTAGAAGCTACCAATCTACCCCTATTGTCCAATCGAAAACTGTCTCCTAAACAACACAGCCCCTTTTCCATCAAAAAGGTCATTTCTGCTGTTGCATACGAACTAAACTTACCACTGTCCTGGAGAATACATCCAGTCTTCTACGCCTCTCTTCTCACCCCCTATACTGAAACTGATGAACACGGCCCCAACTTCCCCCAACCACCACTGGATCTTTCAGCTACTGAAGAGGAATACGAAGTCAGTCATATCGTAAAACACCAGGGCACTGCCCGTTGTCGTCGGTACCTTGTTGCCTGGAAAGGATACCTGCTATCGGAAGCAACCTGGGAAGACAAACTCAGTTTGGGAAATGCCCCTGACATCCTAAAGGAATATAAGACCACCCATTATCTTTGAACCCCATGTCAGAACCCATCAAATACTCCCCCGCTGAAACTGTCATCATCCCTGCCTCTGATATCGCTTATGCCCTTGGCTATACTTCCTCTCAACTCACCTGGCTTCGAAGGACGTTCAACATCTTCACCATAAAAGGCCTCTCCGAAGCCCTTCGTCATCCCCATACTCACCTGTGCTTCTGTCGGTATGAAGACTGTCCCTGGCAATATTAACTCAATGGTTGTCTTCCTCCCTGCCCCTCCCACTGACTCTGCACTCCAAGTCCCTGAAACTCCCCCCATTAACATCCATCGTTTTGGATTCGTCGCCCGCTGACTGGTCTTTATCGCTGTCCTCCAATCTCTAGATTTTGATGCCTTCCTTACCTCCCACCAGCCTCTTCACTCCTCCATCATCTTACTGCGTCTTATCAATGCCTATCGACAAGTCTACCTCCACCAAATGTTCTTCATCCAAAACGATCATTTATACAGAACTGGCCCTCATGACTCCTCCCTCTCTAAATCTCTCTCCTCTCTTAGGAGTGAAATATTGGACCACCTGTACTATGCAGGCTTTGCCCGAGTTGTCAACAGGATTCCTCCCCCACAGATTTCCCACATCCTTAGACCCCTTCTCCAAGTGGCTACCCAGGCAGAACACATTGGGTATCTCACTGATGCGACAACATTTCCCAATCCTCCCATCTACCCGCAGGCGGTCGTTAATGACCACCCCACTGATCAACCCTCTACCTCCCCTTCTCCCATTCCTATCCCCAACCCGTCCATCCAAATCTTTGCCTCTGTCCAAGAGTCCTACATCTCCTACCCCAGACCCCCTACTCCCTTTCTGGAACCTCCTTCCCAAGTACTCAGCCCTGCGAGCTCGACTCTGGAAAGAGGCGAAAACCAGTCGCCAACCACCACTGTTGCCTTGGAAATGGAGTCTTGAGACTCCTCAAGGACTCCCTTCTCAGAAATTTCGAATGCATCCCCAGTGCCGTCTCCTACCCATTGATACCCCCGATCCACAGATGAGGCCTCCGCTCCCCCTTCTCAACAACAAACTCTCCATTCCTGAGCCCGTATCACTTGTGCCTCCTGACGTCTCACCGAAGTGCTCAGCACCACCATTCCTGCCATCCAACAACCTTACCCCGTTATCTCCCCAACCCCTGACCAACCCGTCTGTTTCAGGTGTGGCGAACCTGGACATTTCCAACCTGAATGCCCTACCACCCACTGCCCTTTTGCAACCATCTCGCCCCCAGACACCCCGTTCTCTGTTGCCCCCAGCGATGTTGCTCTCTCTGCAATCACAGAGGCCATACTCTTGGACGTTGCCCTCAGGCAACTGGCACCCACCCTGGAGGAGGGTGGGATGAATGGAACCCTGACGATCAGTACCACTACAAAGTCAACAGGGGAGAAAAATCTAGCCCTGACCTCTGACTATGGTACGTTCATTTGCGATACGGTGTATTCGCCTTACAGGGGGGCTATGGTTACAATCCAACCCACCTCTCTCACCACGTATGACTCCTTGTTTCTCTCTGTCTCTTCCTCTTCTGTACTCACGTTCACCATCCCCTATGTCACGCTGATACGTTACACTCTATTACTTGTACCATTCTATTGGTTCCTTTCTATCCATTGCCTATGGAACCGCACTGCCCTTCCCCAATTCCCCTCCATGTTTCACCTTTGTGTTTCATCGTACTTATCAGTTTCCTTGACTATCCCTTATAGGATACTCTGGCCTCGTAGTACGTCTAGTGACCGTCGCCACTGCACACAGCACGGTCTGTGCGCAGTCATGTAAACATATATAAACCCCTTGCTGTAGTACTAGCCCCCCAGCTAGTTCTATGCAAATACAGCGTATCTTCTGGCGTACATTTTCTCATAAGTCTCCTGGCTACTGAAAGTGCCAGCTACTAGTTCTTTCAACACTTCACCTACAGTCCAGAACCTACGGTGCTGTAAGCGTCATAACAAGTGGCCCTTTCCTGGTTTAACTGGTGTTGGTAATACTCCCTATCCTCGGCCGAGAGGGTGTTATGACACTTACGGCTCTGTAGGTTCTGGACCGTAGGTGAGGTATTGAGAGAACTAGTAGCCAGAAGACTTTGGAATGTATACGCCAGAAGATACGCTGTATTTGCATAGAACTAGCTGGGGAGCTAGTACTACAGCAAGGGGTTTATATATGTTTACATGAGGATGCACAGACCATGCTGTGAGTAATGATAGTGGTTACTAGACATACTACGAGGCCAGAGTACCCTATAAGAGGATATTCTAGGAAACCGGTAAGTACGATGAAACACAAAGGTGAAACACAATGATGGACTGGGGAGGGGCAGTGCGGTTCCGTGAGTGACGGACAGAAAGGAACCGTAGGTATGGTACAAGTAATGGGGATCTAACATATCAGAGTTGCATAGGAGACAGGGAGCATGGAAGAGCAAGAGGAAGATCAAAGGGAGAGGTATGGACAAAGAGGAAGCCGTACGTGGAGTTGGGTTGGGTTGTAACAATAGCCCCCTCGTAAGGCGAATACACCATATTGCAAACAAACGCACCATAATCAATGTTCTGGGCCGGATTGGTCTCCCCCATTGACTTTGTAGTCATACTGATCGTCAGGGTTCCATTCATCCCATCCTCCCCCGGGGTGGGTGCCAGTTACTTGAGGGCATCGTCCGAGAGTATGGCCTCTGCAGTTGCAAAGAGAGCATCGTCATTGGGGGCAGCAGAGGACGGGGTGTTTGGGGGTGAGACAGTTGCAGAAGGGACAGCGGGTGGTAGGGCATTCAGGTCGGAAATGTCCAGGCTCGCCGCATCTGAAGCAGACAGGCTGGTCTGGAGTTGGAGAGATAACGGAGTAAGGTTGTTGGATGGCAGGGATGATGGTACCGAGCGCCTGGGTGAGGCGTTGGGAGGTGTGAGTGATACGGGCTCGAGAACGGAGTGTTTGCTGTTGAGAAGGAGGGGCAGAGGCTTCATCCGTGGGTCGGGGGTATCGACGGGTAGGGGATGGAATTGGGAATACATTAGAAATCTCGGAGAAGGGGGTTGTCGTGGATTCCTGCAACTCCGTTTCTGAAGCAACGGTGGTGGTCAGCGATTGGTTTTCGCCTCTCTCCAGAGTCGAGCTCACAGGGCAGAGTACTTGGAAAGGAGGTTCCAGAAAGGGAGTAGGGGGTCTGGGGTAGGAGGTGTAGGACTCCTGGACTGAGGCAAAGATTTGGATGGATGGGTTGGGGATAGGAATGGGAGAAGGGGAGGCAGAGGGTTGGTCAGTGGGGCGGTCATTAACGACCGTCTGCGGGTGGATGGGAGGATTGGGGAACGTAGTCACATCAGTGAGATACCCAATGCGTTCCGCCTGGGTAGCCACTTGGAGGAGGGGTCTAAGGATGTGGGCAATCTGTGGAGGAGTTGACAACGCAGGCAAAGCCTGCATAGTACAAGAGGTCCAATATTTCACTCCTGAGGGAGGAGAGTGATTCGGAGAGGAATGAGTCATGGGAGCCAGTCCCATATTGGTGATCATTTTGGGTAAAGAACATTTGGTGGAGGTAAACTCGTCAGTAGGCGTTGATAAGATGCAGTAAGATGACGGAGGAGTGAAGAGGCCGGTGGGAGGTAAGGAAGGCATTGAAGTTGAGTGATTGGAGGACAGCGATAAAGACTAGTCAGTGGGTGACGAATCCAAAACGATGGATGTTGACGGAGGGAGTTTCAGGGACTTGGAGTGAAGAGTCAGGAGGAGGGGGAGGAAGGAAGACAACCATTGAGTTAATAATGCAAGGGACAATCCTTGCACCGACAGAAGCACAGGTGGGTACGGGGGTGACGGAGGGCTTCGGTGAGACCCTTTATGGTGAAGATGTTGAACGTTTTTCGAAGCCAGGCAAGTTGAGATGAAGTATAGCCAAGAGCGTAAGCGATATCCGAGGCAGGAATGATGACAGTTTCAGCGGGGGAGTATTTGATGGGTTCTGACATGGGGTTCAAAGATAATGGGCGGTCTTATATTTCTTCAGGATGTCGGGGGCATTTCCCAAACTGAGTTTGTCTTCCCAGGTTGCTTCTGATAGCGGGTATCCTTTCCAGGCCACAAGATACCACCGACGGCGGGCTGTACCCCGGTGTTTTATGATATGACTGACTTCATATTCTTCTTCAGTAGCCAAGAGATCCAGTGGTGGTCGGGGGAAGTTGGGGCCATGTTCATCAGTTTCAGTATAGGGGGTGAGAAGGGAGGCGTGGAAGACCAGGTGTATTTTCCAGGACAGTGGTAAGTTTAGTTCGTATGCAACAGCAGAAATTGTTGCGGGAGCAACGCTCGTAGGATTGGATTGCTCGAAAGCAGACCACTACGGGGACCAAGACTACTTTGCAGGCTAACACGAGCCTGGCGAGTGGTAGATGAAAGGGAA
>JBBPNY010000607.1:0-14580 GCA_038091165.1 Rubroboletus pulcherrimus
TGTTGTTTTTCGATTGAAGAGACAAGAAGGTAGCCTCGTGTCGAGGGTTTCTTGCAGAAATCACTCATCATCTTCCGCCAAGAATGTCTCGCCCAAATTGGGATATCCTCGGAACCAAGGCACGCAAGCGAGCACAGTCATTTCCGCCAAATATTCACCCTCAAGGAAGTACATCTTCTTGCATTCTTCATTCTATTTTACGTTGGAGCCGAGGTGACAATGGGAGGTAAAAATGAATCATCTTGCATGTACAAGCACCCGTTATTCATGATATCGCACCCAGGATGGATTGTCACATATATCATCGACGTTAGGGGTGGAGGGGTGTCGTCGGGATACATCTCTACTGGATTTTTTGGTGGTGGGTCCGTTGTTTTTTTGTATGGGATCAGCTAACATAGAGGAGCAGGACTGATGATTGGTCGCGTCGCGTTATTGTGGGTGAACGAGAAGGTTGGACACCCGTTCCTACACACCGCGTACAAGCTGACCTTTACAGATTGGCGAACGTTTGGCACTGCTTATATACGCTATATGCGCTATTGGGTGCGTATCGTTCGTGTAACGGGAGTCTGATCACTAACCTTTCTGTAGACTTGAGTTCGTAATATGGTTCGTGCCATCCCTTGTCGGTGATGCGGTCACCGTCGTGATCATCGGGCTATTGATGGGGCCGATGTACCCGATCGCTATGAACCATTGTGGCAGGACATTCCCTCGCTGGCTTTTGACTGGGGCGATCGGCTGGATTGCTGGGGCAGGTCAGGCAGGGTCTGCGCTTGTGCCGTTCATGGCAGGGGCTATCGCCTCAAAAGCCGGGATTGCAATGCTCCAACCTGTGTAAGTGAAATATACCTTCTGCGTCAGTGATCTGGCATCCAATACACTGTAGATTGGTGGGCATATTAGGTCTTATGACAGTTATCTGGGGTTTGGTCCCTAAACGTGCACGATGCCGTGACTGAATATAGCAAAAATAGCTGAACTCGTATATTTGCTCCACCCTTGCTATCGCCAGTCGTTCCAGGGTGTCCCTTGAAAAAATTGGCTGCACTGTTTGTTGGCAGACGTGACGAGCATTCGGGTTGCTGTCGTAAAATTAGCGTATCGGTTTCCTCTTAGGTTCCTGAGGGCTCTATATCCCATAGAATCATTGAATCTCATGACACTTGAATCGATTTGAACGGGGAGAGTTGTATTTTCGGTCCGCGACGAAGTAAGGAATGAGCTAGTCATCTTATTTACTGCCCTACATCTCACCACATTCTGTAAACGCTGTCATTATGGACGTTTGTCATAAGGAATAACTGCTCACCTGTTATCTTGACGACCAACTTAGGCCTGTTATTGGGACCAGTAGGCACATTTTCGATCTTGCGAAGTGTGAGCATGCCGTCAATTACTTTCCCGAATACAACATGCTTCCCATCAAGGAAGTCACACTTGGCTGTGGTTATGAAGAACTGACAGCCATTCGTATTTGGACCGGAGTTGGCCTGTAGGACGTTAAGATACACGGGATGGCAACGTGGACTGCCGTACCATCGACAGAAGACCTGGGCCCGTATGCTTCTCCTGGAAGTTTTCGTCCTAATAAAAGACTGAATACCGGCCGACACGATAAGTATTGTGTTGGGACGAACCGGGAAGTTCTTCCCATATATCGAGAAGGAGCCAGTACCATCGCCGTTTATGAAATCGCCACCTATCGAGGAATGGGCTGGTGTATTGTGAAGAAGCCAATCGGCAACATACCCTGACACATGAAGTTGGGCACTCTGATCGGAAGGTTAGCAGTCGGGAAGATCCAACCTAGTAAAGATCATACACTCTACGGTCACAGTCAAAAAATACTCAGAATCCCTACATGCAGGTACTCACCTGTGAAAAGTCCCATTCTTATAGCCTTGTGGGCGAGCGTCCCGTCTATCGCGTCCTTGACGTGATCAGAGAAAGTACTCGTCACCGGGGGGATTTGGGTCACCTGCATTCACCAGTACAGAGCTGCCTGAAGTTCTCTGCGGTCCTGTTAGAATGTTAGAATGCGAGCAATAAACCGATGTAGAGGACGCACTTTGGAACAATATCACTGAACAGCTCCATTTTGACACGTCCTGCAGGTGTTTCTCCGATTTTTATGTCCATGAAGACGATCGGGCGCGTTATTGAAGACATTTGGACGATGGATTGGATGTTTGGTCAGTGAGGGAGTCGTATTCGAGTCGCGAATGGGTTGAACGGAATCTCTACTAGATCTCATCTCCGCGCACTTCTAGCCAGTGGCAGCCACTCCACAGCTCCATCACTCGGCGTGCTTTAACGGAGCCCGAAATAACGCGTGCAGAATGACACGCTGGGAATGCCGCAACGGGGCTCCAGGGAATAGGAAAAAGTGCGGAGTACCGATCTCGTACACGCTCAATCACTTTCCTCCTTTGTCTCTACTGCCTCCATGAGCACTGGGAAGTACTACTACATCGGCGTGGACATTGGGACAGGCTCTGCACGAGCGTGTCTTGTCGATGCTAGTGGTCACATCGCAGCTTCTGATACCCAAGATACGAAGACATGGCGCGATGAGAACGATCACAGGATCTTTGAGCAATCAACAACAGACATCTGGTCCAAGATATGTATTGCCGTCAAGAATGTATTGGAAAAGTCCGGTGTAGACAAAAGCGCAGTCAAAGGTCTCGGGTTCGATGCGACCTGTTCACTCGCGGTCTCTGACTTCAAAGGAAACCCGGTATCCGTGACGAAGGGAAAAGATATCGGAAGCGTTGGCGGCGAACGGAACATCATTCTATGGGCAGATCACAGAGCTGAGAAGGAGGCCGAACTCATCAACTCGACTGGCTCCATTGTTCTGAATTATGTCGGTGGGACGATGAGTGTATGCATGCGTTCATATCTTCCCCCTTATCAGATCGTGCTGATTACTACCCATAGCTCGAAATGGAGGTCCCGAAGATCCTATGGTTAAAGAAACACATGGACGCGACTCATTTCTCCCAGTGTCAATTCTTTGACCTTCCCGATTTCTTCACCTACAAATCCACCGGAGATAACACTCGGTCGTTCTGCTCCACGACGTGCAAATGTTCTTTCGTTCCTGACAAGGGTTGGCAAGAAGATTTCTTCACTAACATTGGCCTTGCGGAGCTTATTGACGGGGGCGAATGGAGGCAGATGGGGGCCGCCAAAAGTCGTGTCAAACCTGCTGGATCACAAATTGGTCAAGGCCTCACCGAGGAAGCTGCGAAGGATCTTGGTCTATTAAAGGGAACGTCTGTTGGCAGCGGCCTCATCGATGCGTGAGCACTTGGCCCTTGCAACTCTTCCGATGAACCCGAGGCACTAACAACTATCAAAGGTACGCAGGTTGGATGGGTACAGTTGGGGCACGGTACACAGAGAATGGACGCCTATCAGCGTTTCCTAACCTTGACGAATCGCGTCATCGACTTGCGGCTGTCGCGGGAACAAGTACATGCCACCTGGTGCAGGTTGGTGTGATTACTTCCCTTCTGGCGCAACACTGAACTGCGCTCCAGAGCAAACAGGGGGTATTTGTAAATGGTGTTTGGGGCCCATACAGGGTGAGACGAACTACTCTGTCAACCATTCATACAAGGTCTGCGAGCTGAATCTGTGACCAAGGACGCTGCTTTCCCCGGATGGTGGATGAATGAGGGTGGACAGTCTTCAACCGGTCAACTCATTGACTTTGTGATTACTACTCATGTTGCGTATCCCGAGCTTCAAGAGCGGGCCAAGCAAGAACAGAAGAACATTCATCAAGGTCAGCCTAACGGTCGTCTAGTGTAATGCTGTGAGCGTTGACAGTGCTGACGTTCACCATCCCGAAGTCCTTCTCGAAGTGCTTGAAAAATTATGCCAGGAGAAACAGGTCGAGTCGTTCACGGAACTCACAAAAGACATTCATTTCTATCCCGATTTTCACGGTATGCCGACCACCGTGTTGATACTAGGTTTCTTATCACTTTACAGGAAACAGGTCACCAATCGCAGATCCTCGCATGAGAGGTGCAATTATTGGTCTCGAACTTGTACGTCGAATCTTTCCCGTCAGCAATGCATACTCACGGTTTTCAGGATGCTTCCATCGCCGACCTCTCCAAGAAATATTACCTGACCCTCGAAGCTATTGCTTTACAGACGCGTCACATCATCGACTCGATGAACACCGCGGGCCATGAGATCAATTCTCTTTACCTTTCCGGAGGACAAGCGCGTAATGCTGTTCTTATGCAACTTTTTGCCGACGTTTGCAGAATCCCGGTGGTTCTTCCCGCGTCTTATTCAGAAGCTGTTGTGCTCGGCGCGGCAATGTTAGGGAGGATTGCGGCTGAGAAAGTAACAGCGTCCGAGCAAATGTGGAAAATAATGGTGAGCTTCGCATTTCATGACGATGATCGTATCTGAAGTTAAGTCTCCACACTACTCGCGCTCTCAGGTTGAGATGACCCTCCCGGGTACCCTTGTGGCTCCTGCTCCATCGCCAAAGGCCAAGAAGCTCCTTGATGCAAAGTACAAGATTTTCAGAGAAACCATTGAGATTCAGAAACGTTGGAGACAGCAGATGGAGGAAGCTACTAGTTAAGGATATTAGACGCACGCCGGGTGCTGGGAATGTAAAGGATGGAGGAATTGTAGATACCGGAGTAGATGATTTCATACCGTTTGAGCGCGTCAACATGCGCCGCGGACCATTGGCTGTTAATGATGTCTAAACTGTTGCTTCACAACTGCGCCGCTACCAGGCGTCTTCCATATGTCGATGATCTCCATTGGACGTCATCGCCTAAAATCCATCCTCCCCTTCGATCATGATAATTTTCATCTGCCATCCCTTGCAATCATCGTCCATGTCATCGTCCGCCCAATCGAAATCCTGGTCCCCAGTACCTCGTCCATCAACTTCAGCTCCGAGCCCACCCCCTTTCGAAGGATGTTGGTTAGGAAATGATTTCGATCCGGCGTGAGGGCTAGGAAGTCACCTTCCTCGATCCCGCCTAAAATATTGATGTCTTCATCTTCTTGGAGTTTTTTCCGGAGTGCAAATTGAGTTTCGTCTTCCTGTTTCCAACGATAAGATTAAAGGCTTGTCACTACAAATTTCCAGAAAACTCGCCAGATCGAACTCTGACTCTCCTTCTTCATACCAAGCATTCTCGTCCGCTTCCTCAAATCCTCCTGCGAATGCACCCCATCGTTCAGGGGAGGGGCTATGCCAGATGAGAATGGTGCCTTGGTTGGTGGTTGAGGCAAGGCGTGGCGCAGATGGGTGCCACTGTGAGACAAAAAGCAAGGTGAAATAGGAGTAGAGTTGTGAAAAGAAGGAAGAGGAACCTACATGGACATCTATCAATGGTTCTCTCCCTCCATCTAATGCACTCGCAAATTGACCATCATTGGAGATATCCCATATGTAGATCTTGTGCGTCGCTGGGTCTGCTGCGCCTATAGTGGTCATCCAGAGTGGAAAGCGACGCAGGGTGGTGACTACATAAAATAGAACACTGAGCTGCCCAATTACATACCTCCTGCTAACCACTCTCCGTCCGGACTATATGACATTGAATGCCACGCAACTTTCGAGATCGGATCGTTAAACTTGTGTGTGGGCTCTAATTCTGTCTCAAGTATATGCTGTGCGTTTATGGAGAGCGAACTAGTTTCAGAGGGTGTAGCACCATTACCGTTCGAGTTCGAGTTTCGTCCAATAGTGCATTCGACAGGGGGAGAAGTGGACGACGACGAAACGCCATTTTTAGTAGAGGACGATGATGGTGAAGGATAACTAGGAAGCGTAAACTGACGAATGGTTCGATCGGATGAATTCGTCGCCAGACGCCTTTGGGCGCCAGGTTAGTCACGAGGAAAGGGGTAAGCTGATATGTTAATCAGTAACTCACCGACCTCCCTTGGCAAACTCGAGGCCCTTGATGACACCTGCGCCAGATATGCGATGCCTCGCAACAAGCTAGGAGGAAAACGTTAACTAAATACTTTTCTACGTTTACAAAATCGTGCAATCTTAAGCTCGGAGGACTCGAAAGAATGGACAATGGAAGCGCGTGGGTTCACTCGAAACTGCGCATCCGCAACTCACCCCTTTTGTCCGGACATTAAACACGTACACCGTACCCGCCGAGGTACCAACGAAGACATGTCGGCCTGTTGGATCGAATCGGGCGGAGGTCATTATGGGCCTACATATGCAATAGAGCACAGCAGGTCGCACACGATCGTGTCAATTTTGGATAGACAACCACGAAGACCGATATGAGCCATTTGGGATGGTACCGAGGATGTGAAACGAAGCAACGCACCGTGCCCTCTCATCACCTTCGTCTTCATCACATAGCTCGAACCGACCACGCTGAGTGCTGCGCAGATCGACGATATATGCCTCGCCTGTACTTAGAAGGGCGAGTATAATACGACTGGGGATCGGGTCACAGAAGATATGATCGTCAAGATGGGCCATGGAAACTTCGACAAACTTGCCCACCTGTTCCTTGGGTGAAAGCTTGCTGCGACGACTGGTGCATCGAATCTAATAGTTGCATGTCTGTGAGGTGGGTCGTGAGGAGACGCGAGATCCCAGATGATGATGTTCCAGTCTTTGGAGGCAGTGAGAACGTATCGGGAGTTGCGCGACCAGCTGCGACGGTGAGTGTCATGCGCGAGCTATGAAGCTGACTGGACGCACTCTATGGCGGTGACGCCTTTTACATGACCCTCACACCACCTGATTGTGCCTCTCGTATCAAGGTCCCATATGACGGCTGATCCGTCACTGCGTGCAGCTGCAAGAAGCTTCCCAGAGGGGTCGAAACGGGCAAACGAGGCACCCGAGACCAGTGAGGTCTGTACCGTTGTGGGGTGGGGGATGATGAATGGGTCTGTTGGCGACCGAACAACATAGTGTGAGTGTGAGTGAAGTGCGATGCACTCGACGGGTAAGCGTACTAAGGAAAGATGCGTTCATGGCCGTTACAAGCTGTTGCCGTCGTTAAGTGGTAGCCTGAGATGGATTATGTCTTCTGATTTCGAAGTTTTAGGTCTGGTTTGGGGAGACCATCATTGGCCGGGATGGTTGGTTGTCCGAGTCATGATGGCCACCTTGCAGCAAACGCTCGACTCATTCGTTGTCCCCGCTGCTTTTGCACGGCATGACAAGATAGCGGACACGACTGTCCTCGCCAGTCTGTACGCATGGAAATCAAGCACAGAGCCCTTGCTCAACCAGTTGGAGTCGTTGGACGTCTCTCCACTCTCGATTTCTGAGCTAGCTGAGCTCGTCTGCGTTCTTGCACCGTTGACGGCGATAGCCCAGTGGTCCTCTCCAGCGACACGCTCACTCGCATCTGGTACCCCCCTCGGTCCCTCGAGACATGTCCTGACTAATTGTCGTTACAGCTCGCCTTGCCAGAATCCCTGCTTCGGACCAACTCATCGCCCACATTCTGGCCCAGACTGTTAAACCTCTCTTCGCTCCAACTCCCCATCCACGCCTTCACATATCGACAGCGCGGATCCTGCCTCGTCCAGCAGATGTACAGGATACGTATATCGAGCAACCATGGAAAGAACACCCAGGCCTAGATGAGGTCATCCGTTGGTGTCTCGTAAACACAGAGGTCTGGTCTATCTATCTACTGGTGTACATCGTGCTTGCTGATAGTCCTGCTTTATCACCAACTAGTCCTCGGCATACGAAACCGCATGGCCACTTTTCTTACCCCCAGTCATGACTTTCCTAGATGATTACCAAGTACTCTACAAGCTCCTTGGCGTCCGTCTGGTTTCTGATATGTTGACTCGTGTGCCTACGGGTTTACTCCTCCGAACCGGTGTAGATGCGCTAATGTTCACCGTGCGTAGCATTTTGATGTTCTCACACGTATATCTTAAACATCTACACGCTTTGTTGAATACTCAGTCTCTCACAAATTCCCTGTCACACCTCGGAGACCAGTCAACGCCAGAGTTCATACGTTCAGCCGTTATGACCACCCTTCACCTCATTGACCTTACCACCCCCTCCGCGTTTCCTTCACACATCATTTCGTTACATGACAACGAGCTTCAGGGTATACCGGCTGCAGCGCTCACACACACCCTGTCATCATCACAGTCTAAGTCGCTAGCCACCCGCTTTTTCCGACTTTCTACTCTTCTCTCTTCCTCCTTGCTTGGCACAGTTATAATGTACACGCCTACCTTTCTTTCTCTCGCTTCGTCTCCAGGTCCGGAGCACGTCGACATAAATCCCGCTCATGTCCCAGAAACTCTCTCGCAAGTACCGACGCCACAAGAGCGATCTTTCAACCCAACCCTCATTGCAGCAGCCCAAACTTTAGCGCCCGTCTTGTCGGCGCTTGGGATAGGAGGTACTCGTTTCCTAAAGGGCGTTATCTCTGTCTTAACCGGGTGGCTTGCTTTGCCTATTCCCGTTGTTGCCGTCGAAGCGGGCAGTGTTCCCGACGACGATGAGGAAACTTCTTCACACGACGCGGAAAGATTGCCTTCTCATGGCTCAGAATCATTTACAGCAGACGTTTCACTTCACCTCGCCTCATTGTCCAGCTTCTCTGTTCTCTTCCGCACCTGTACCCCCCGAATGGGGGGGTGGTCTACGATAATCATTGATGCACTTGGACGGTGTTGGGTTGGATGTCTGGATATCGAGAATCAGAGAAGAGATAACAATGTTTCAAAGGACAGTCTTTGTACTTTGAAGAAACAGCTGAGAGGGACAACTGTTCAATTAGCAGAGGTGTGTCCTGGTGTTATTGAGGTATGTTCATTTTCACCTACTCCCTAGTTTGTTTTTGTATTGTTGTCCTCATTGATCATTCACTCATGAATTTGTATCATAGAATGAGTATGCCACTCTGATGGCATTCAATGAAGGTCTTTTTGGGGGCTTAGTAGGAGGAGTCTGATAAGTATATCTGGGTTCAGGCTGGATACTGATCAGTTAGTGTAAAATGATATGCTACCAACAATAAAGTTGGTTAAATATAGTTAAGTACTTAGTTTTTTTGGGCCTTGAAACATTATCTTTATTTGTGGAAATCCTGCCTGATTAGTGGTAAGTTTGAAAAAGGTTGATGAGTTCTGTTATGTATGATGTGCATGCTTAAGAAATCTTCTGGGTCATTTACAACAGAAAAATCATTCTGGTGAGTTTTGCCTTCAAATTATAATTGAAATGGATAATCTTGTTGAGCAAGATAACATCAATAATATTAATTCTAGCAATCTCTTTAAATACTGCAATAAACCTTTGTGATATCTCAAGCCTGCAAAGATGAACTGTATAATTTCACAAATCCCTGCTAAAATTTGGCTATCTAAGAAGGGTCATTGTAGTCAATCATATTTCTGCAGTGCTGTCTGGACCACCATACATACTTCCCTGATTATTACTTTGGCCTTTTGTAGTGTCCTTCAGTGGTTTCTTTCTTTCTTCTTCTGACTTTTGTAGTTTTGACACAAGTTTTTATAAACTTCTAGGCTCTAACTCAATTCTATAGGGTTTGACAATTATGGTTTCAAAGACAATTCATAATTTGGTGCATGATTTAGAGTCTTACATTTTTCAAGGATTTAAGCATGTGCAATTGGATTAGATTTTTGGTATTGATAGTCACCAAGCTCTCACTAATCAAAGTGATGCACTCTGGTTGCTCACTAGTAAAGCCAGCAGAGAAAAGAGACTATAATGAGTCACATGTGGAAGATGCCCAAGAGGACAAGACTGAGGTCCTCTGGCACCCTATTGCAGTCCTTAATCTAGGGCATAAGGTATAGAGTCCATACTTTGCATTAGGCACATTGCCATAGAATGGAATTATAACACAGATTAAAGACATGTGATAGATAAGGTGCATTAAATGGAAGAAAAGCATAGGTGGAAACTAATTTAAGAGGCATGCATACCACATAATGTGGCAGAATGGAAGATTCATAAATTGTAATGAAATGTATCCATATGCAATGAAAAAGTAAATGCCAATCTGAGCATGAAGTGGGGAGTAAAAGTAAAAGTGTCTGTTATTGCAAGTGATTAGATAAGATAATAGATAAGATAAGAAAGAAAGTGAAAAAGTGTGTATCTGTTATGCATTGTAGTACCAATTGTAATAGTGCTAATCTGATTCTCATAAGGGAACTGAAATGATCACAGTGTGTACTGTTACAGTTGGTCCGGAACCCCCCTCAGTTGTTCCTAACTCCCCCGGACCTGAAGACCCCACACTATGACAGTTCTACTCTCCGCGCCCCACATACTCCTTACTCCCTCCATTGCTGGACAACACCTTTGGAGATCCCCTCAACTGGGACATCTTCCTGGAGATCCCCAAGACCTTGGACCCTTTCCCTATTGCCAGCAATCAATGATTGCTTCCTTTTCATCTCATATCCTTTGCTGATCTTTATTTAAATCATCTGATTGTATCGCCACTGTTACGACGCTACCGCACCGTAGGTCCTGAACCAAGGTGAAGCGTACTAAGATACTAGTAGCAGGCACTCAGAAGTAGCCCGGAGACTTAGGAAGGATTCTGTATACGCCAGAAGATACGTGGTATATTGCGTAGAACTAGCTGGGGAGCTAGTACTACGCCGTAGGGGTTTATATACGTTACATGGGGATGCACAGACCATGCTGTGGGTGAAGATAACGGTAATCAGATGTACTACAAGGCCCGAATATCCTATAAAGGGGTAGACTGGGAAACCGGTAGGTACAATGAAACACTAAGGTGGATTGGGAAGGGCAGTGTGGCTCCGTAGGTGACGGACGGAAAGGAACTGTAGATATGGTACACATAACGAGGTTTAGTTATCAGAGCAGCATAGGAAATGGGGAACATGGAGGACAGAGGGGAAGATCAAAGGGAGAGGTGTGGACGAAAGAGAGGCCGTATGTAGGGGAAGGTTGGGTTGTAACAGCCACCAATTGATTGGACTCTTTCATGGACTCTTTACGGAACCTTTAGTATGGACTTATTCTCTCCTTGAACTCTTTCTCTTGCAAGAGTCCTAGTACTTCCGAACACTCCTGCCTTACATAAGCCTACTTCTCAGTATATATAGGTGCACTTCTTTTCATGTAAACTCTAACCTTGATTTACACCAATCTACGTAGTATCTCGCTTCCTCATCAAAGCCCTGGCCTGCTTGTCTTTGATCCACATCTGGATTATCTTGATCCACTTGATCCACTTGCTTGATAGACATTGGTCTCTTGAGCATTGTCGCTGCCTCTTCAACAGAGGTAGCCACTAGGACTAGTTGTAGTCCTTCAAGGCCATACAGTATCAAGCCTGGTTTCTGGTTGCAGCAGCAAATGGTAGCCAACCCAGCCTCTACTGCTATGCAGCAAATGGTATCAAGCCTGGTTTCTGCTGCTTGGTCTGTTTGCTCTAGGTTGAGGAACAAAGTGTTACGTACCAGCATAACAAAAGATCAAGGTTTCCTCTTGTCAGTCGTATCGACGCTGATGCATCCCCTTTGTCACCATTCACTGAATCAACCTCTCCAACTACCAACATCCACTGGAAGAAGACACCACCTCCTCTTCCAGATCCTTTCACCAGATTTCTGGCGGATCTCACACAGGGACTCCTCCTCCTGAATTCCTGTTCTGTCCGCTCCACTCCCACTCCTCCATTCCATCTCCATTAACCCACATCTCCTCTGCTGGTCATCACTTGCAGTCCAAGACCCAATCAGGTGTTCATTCCCCTATCTCTAGGGAAGAGCAGGATGTAGAATGCTGGGCAGCTAGATGAGCTGAACGAGTAGAGAGAATCCCCACCCCTATCCCAGAACCAGAACAGGACCCAGAGGATCAGGACTTCCATTGTCCTCTCTCTAATCCCAGATCCACTCCTCCTTTACCCAACACTGATGATGAAGACAAGATGGGAGACATTATGGCAGCATTGCCCAAGGATTTCTCTGGAGAACCCCAGGATGCCAACAGGTGGCTCCTTGCCATGGAGGGATATTTTATCCTCCATACCGACAAATATGACGATAGAGCCAAGTGCTTTGTATTTCTTAACAGGATGGCCAAAGGCCAAGGAAAGGCCTTTGCTGAAACATGGCTTACCCAGATTACAGATACGGCATTTCCAGCCGCTGACTGGACCTTTTCCAAGATCAAAGAAGCCTTCAAGATCACCTTCTCCCCATATGACATTGCAGTCTCCGCCTGGATTGAATTATCTGAACTCCAACAGCTGTGCTCAGACCCTTGCAGATTTGAGATGTACTGTACTTCTCAAACTTCACAGTACTGGCGGTTCACTCCAAGGTTACAAACATAAATGTCCTCTTGGAATGGTTCCTTCAAGGACTCTCCCCTGCCATCTCCACCCAGCTTACCATGAGCGGGACTCTCCAAACTGCTACCACCATGGAACAAATCTTCACCAAAGCTGTGGAGATTGAAGGGAACATCAAATGAGTCTGGAACCTCAATAGAGGAACACCCCCATCCTACTCCCAAGGAAGACGACCACCCCACTATGGAGGATCCTCAGGAAGACCTCCCTCCTACCAGTCCAAGGACCTGAACACAATGGACATTGACAAGATCAACTTGTCACCTGCAGAGAGAACATGCCTCATGCAAGAGAGGCGTTGTTTCGTTTGCAAGAAGGAAGGCTGTTCCACTAGGAACCATCCGGGGTATGCTCCCAGCCGAAGAAATGCTCAGAGGAGCACATCAATCCGAGTGGTGGATACGCCATCCACCACCTTGAACCTGGAATCTGAAGAAGACCTCATCTGTTTTGATGAGGAGTCTGGGATGTTTTCCGACTTCACCAGTGTCATCAAGACAATTGGAAACCCCAAAGTCGTGACCAAGGACCTTTGGAAGAATTTTCTGAAGGTATACAAGACAGCCTCTGACAGGGAAACCTCAGAGCATGTGAGTAAGGTTTTCACAGAAAACAATCTCACTCAATGCATCAAGGACAGGACAGTGACTGATGAGCTTATCAAGATGCTCATTGCACAAGTGCACCACCCAAGTAGCAAATGGTTGACTGGGCTTGGACCTGACGGTAAGCCCACTGTGGATTTTTTTTAGATCGGAGAAATGCCCCAGCATCATCTTCTCCTGTAACTATTGCCCCTGTATTTATTTCCAGCCGAAATATAAAGACTATTTGTCTTCCAGTTTTGGTTTGGAGAAGTATGGAGCAAATTGTCGGACTAACAGCCATTCTTTACACAGGAGTGTCAGGATGTTTCATTGACAAAAAGCTGGTCGCAGCTTATGGTCTTACAATGGAAGACCTGGTAAGTCCCATTCAGCCATGGAACACTGATGGAACTATGAATAAAGCTGGAGTCATAATGACTCAGGTATGACTCCTGATGGACTATCAGAGAGTCAAGGAAATGCACACTTTCCTCGTAACTGACCTTGGAGGGAAGGAAGATGTTATTCTAGGAATCCCCTGGATGCGGGCCATCTGCCCGGACATAGAATGGAAGACCAGAAGGGTAATGGTAACCCCGGCAAGATTAAATGATCTGAATGCTGAAAAACAGTAAAGTGGGTTGAGGTGACCTAGGGGTGTACAGTAGGTAGATAGGTGAGTAAACTTGTCTCAAGGGGTTCTGTGTAGGGAGGAAGTGAGAAGAGTTAGCTACAAGTGGTCTCAGCAAGAAAATGTGATTCCGAGTGGAATCCAGAATGAAGGAGTCAGTGGATTAACGAATCCGAGATAAAAGTGTGAGACAAACAAATATTCTGGTCAAGGACAAGGACCAGAATTGAAATGTCAGAGAAAGTGGTCTAGGACAAGGACCACAACAAGGATGACAATAAGACTTGTGACAAGAGACTAAGATGTGGGTGATTGAGTGCCGAGTGCACAAGATGTCTATTCTGATCTCAGGTACACCCCTTTATAGTCTGGGCATTCCCAGGACTTCGTAAGTAAACTAACAAGGAAGCTGCCTACGAATCTGAGATATATGAGTGGTGTGGCAGCATATAAGGTGAAAGGAAGTCCGAGGGGACCGAGGCTAACTATACGATGGTGTTTCTAAGAATCTCAGTACAACTAAGTAGGGTCCAAGAGAGTCCAGATGCAGACCCACGATCCAGGTAGACTAACGGAGATGGATATGTATGGAATAAAAGATAACTCACCTTGGACTCGACGGAACCAGGACAGGACACAAATTGGATGCTTGAGGGCTGTTTAGGAATCTAGGAAAAAGGGGACTTGCACCTGTACAGAGCCTCTGGCTCTTACATCCACGGGGACTTAGTGTTGCGGGAGCAACGCTCGTAGGATCAGAGTGCTCGAGAGCAGACCACTATGGGGACCAGAACTAGATTGCAGGCTAACACCGAGCCTGGCGAGGGGAGATGAATAGAAGGTTGATTGAGTGGCCTTAATACAACCGGGGGCTTCTAGGAGCGAAGATCCCGTAAGGTGTACAAGTGGACTAAACTAAGGAATAGGGTTTTAGGTTGGGGCCTTTATATAGTATGCTTCTATGGGC